>VDFB02137365.1:6675016-6744796 GCA_007258455.2 Sequoia sempervirens | reverse complement strand
CTTACTAACATTCGTACATTTTAACCCCTCTTGATTGTGTGGTTGGCTACTTTAGTATGAGTTTGAAGCAAGTTCATCCTTTCACTAAAGTGGGGGCTAAATGTAGTGTATAAAAATGCATACCCTTGCATTTTCACACTTTTTTGGTTCAACCTTGCTTTATTTATCCTTATTTATGTCTTAATTGGTCCTGTTTTGCATCCACGAGCCTAATAAATTATATCTTTTTATGGATAATCCCAACAAACATCAAAGGATAAATGACAATTTACTAATTTTTGCTATGTCCTTGATTTTTGGGACTAGGACTAAGACACCACCTAGGGTGTCTTTGTCCTCCAAAGGTCTTGGGACCCTATTTTCAATTGTGCCATGGATAGAACCCTTTTTGGAGTCTAGTCCCTGAGTTTCAAGCCTCGGGACTAAGATGCCACCTAGGGTGTCTTAATCCCCCTCAAGTTAGTTTTAGGATTGAATTTCAAATCTTGGTGAAATTTAGCTTCCTTTAATTAATGAATTCAATTGTCAGCTTGGTGTGGTGTAATTTTAGGGTATTAAGCATGGATAAGTATAAATACAAGGTTCTTTCACTCATTTTAATAAGAAAAAGTAATTCATGAGATCATCCTATCAAGTTTACAAGTGACGCAAGAGAATTCAAGATAAATTCATCAAGCATTTGGAGCCATCGTCAAGATTCAAGCATCATGTCAAAGATATTCTTACGGATCATTTATGTTTTTGAGCTAACATTTGTGATGTACGGTTTTGATTCAAGCATGCAATTCAAGTCAAAATCTATTAATCCTTCATTCAATTCAAGATCTACATTCAAGCTAGCCACTTCATACAAGTTTGTAGATTTCATAACAAGGGTTTGGTGAGTTGCAACATATAACTTTGTTCATTCATCATTTCCCTTCATTATTCCATTTCATTCCAAGGTTAAATTACAAACAAGAGATTTTTCCGAGGAAAACCCCCATTTACTAACAATCAACAAGTTTTTCTTCTTTTTCGTGTTTGTATTTGCATATTTAAGTTGAAGATCATTTGAAGTGAAAATTTGTAAAATTGCAAAGTTGTCATCTTCACAGAAAGTCACCTATAGGCCATATTTGGAAGTTTCAGGACCTAAGATCTGAGAAGATGGAAGTGCAGACCTTGGACCTCAGGATCACATTCCAAAACTATGGAAATTAAAATTGGGACTAAGAAGATTCTAAGGGAATCTTAGACCTCCTGGATGTATTTCATAGAGATTCTTTCAGATTTTGTTTCAACATCTGAAGCTTTCGTGATTTCCCCAAAAAATAGCTATGGGACTAAGAATATAGTAAGGGAATCTTAGTCCTCTCTATCATATTTTGACAACATTTTTGAATTTCCAAAATCCTTATCACATTTCCAGACTTCCCAGGTACATACCTCCTAACTTGTTACTTAATTTTGTCATTTTCACTCGTTATTTTGTTTGCATTACTAGGTTTTATGAGTTGAATATCAAGTTGTCTTCTCCAAGCCTTTTCTTGGTGGTGAATCCTTTGAAGCCTAAGGAATCTTCCTAGGTCTCCCTTGTTGAGAATTGGATCACCTTTGTGTTGATAGTAAATCTGATTTGGGATCCTAGGTTTCGTTGAATGAACCATCCCCCAACAATAAAAAGGGAAAATTAAGGCTTAGGGATTCCTTTCTTGTATTGTGAGTCCCTTTTCCCAACAATTTTTCCAACGGTTCACTTTATAATTACCAGAACCTCTTAGCATCTTTCTAACAAAATTTGCTTCTTCCAAATAAAATCCACAATCAGAAATATGATCATCCTGCTTCAGGGATGTACTCTAAAAGCACAAATTCTTTTTTATAGAATCTTCACTTTCAAATCTCATCTCAAAGGCAATTAATGTTGCATTTAACTCAATCAACTTTGAAGTATGCACATATTTAGCTTCTTCAATAGAAATATTTTTAGGATCAAACCTTCTAGGTAAGGGTCTTAGTACCTTGTTTATAACAACCTTCTCATCTAAGGTTTCCCCAAGACCTCAAATATGATTGATAACTTCATCAACTCAAAGCATGAATGTAGAAATATTCTCATCTGCTTTCATCCTCAAACCTTCAAGCTAATCTCTAAGTCTGTAACTTCACTTCTTTGACTTTATCATCACCCTCATAAACAGTTCCCAAATTTTCCCATATTTCCTTTGCTATTCTATAATCCATCACATTTGAAAACTCAATGAATTAATCAAACCACATAAAAGAGCATTCCTAGCCTTAGCATTGATTTCATAAGCCCTCTTTCCAATCTGATACCTAGGAGGATTTTCAAGAACTTCATATCCTTCTACAACTGAATTCAATATGTCCATACCTAAAGCCATCAAATATGACTCCATCCTAACTTTCCAAAAAGAAAAATTAGATCTATCAAAATTTAGTACTTTATTTCCAAAAGAGCTATCTTGTGCCATCTCAGATCTACATTAAGTTATTAAACTCTTTCAAATGAACTTAGATTTGATACTAATTAAAGGGCGCATAATATACTAATATGGGGGGTGTATAAGTAGCTCAAACAATTGCAAAAATTCTAAAAACCTTATTACTTAATAGGTTTTTCAATATGAAGATCACTAAACCATACAAGCGAGTAAATAAAGCAATTAAAGCACAACACAAGATAACACATAACACATTATTTTTATGTGAAAACTAAAATGTTGGAAAATAGATTGGGGTTTATGAAAGGGGATTCACCAAAATGATAACAAGTAAACCTATTTTCCACTATTTCATTCAAGAAATGAGATCTAACAATGAAATTAGTAACAACCAAAAAGTGAGTCAAATCAAGGTATGAATCAACAAATTTCTCTTTTATGCTAGGACGAGGGTTTGGGTTCAACAACACTTTGTGGAGAAAGATTAAAACCATCAAATAAACTCCAAAATGCAAGTTATAAAGTACAAATGAAAGAATGCACTCAAAACTAATGGAACCAACAATCAAAAGGCAGATCTAAGAAATGGAAAATGATGTGTAGAAATCACCAAATGTGCCTTTTTGAAGCTCACTGAGAAATAATTCACCCTATGTCAAATGGGTCCTAGCTAGGGCTCTGTAAAAATAGTTTTTGGGTTCTCTTCTCCTTTGTTTACACTCCCAAATTCCTGAGTTTCACAATTGCACAATCAAAAATCAATCATGCAAAAGATTTTCCTTAAGATGACAACTTTCCTTGCAACTTTTACAACATTGCAAATTTCTTCAATTTTGTTCTTCAAAGGATCTTCCACCTAAAACCTCCATACATAAACACAAGAGGAGTAAAAACATATTTTTGGTAATGGGGGGGTTTGCCTTGGTCAAACCCTATTTGAGTATTTAAACATTGAAATGAAATCAAATAGCATGAAGGGAATGATGAATGAATAATGCAATGTCACAAATCACCAAACCCTTGATTAAACCTTGGAATGAAAATCCATAACTAGCATGAATTGACCTTAATGGGTGTGGATCTTGATCATGAAACTTGAATTGGAATGATGTCTTTGAATGCTTGAATGGATCATGAACTCTACATCACCATATTAGATCAAACAACATGCATGACTTTGACATGATAATGGATCTTGATTGCTGCAATAAACCTTCTATAAATCTGCTCTTGAATTCCTTGAAATGTTATTGAAGTCACTCTTGATCATAAAATTTTCTCTAGGATTTGAACACTTTAAAATCTAGGTGAAACTAAGTGAAATAACCTTGTATTTATATGTAAGTTACCTTAATATACCAAAATTCAAATATCACAAGCCGACGTCTGAATATGAATTTGAAATCATTTAAATACCACCAAAAAGATACCAAAAATGGGAGTCCTAGGTCTAAGTGAGGACCCATTCACCATAGACTTACCTAGGACACATATTAATCAAGGATGAGTGTTATTTTTAGGCATTAATGAATGTTGTGTTTCCTCTTCAGAAAATGTAATAAATTAGGCTTGAATTTGAATTAAAGGGGAAAATTAAGGGAAATTAATCTCAATTAATTAATGAGGCCCTAGATAAGTGTGGAAGTGTAAAGGGGTACACTTTACAATGCCAAAAATGAGGCACAATTAAGTACATTTTAATAAATAAGGTCCTAAACTTAATGTGAATATATAAAATACATATTACAACACTAAATTAAGGGATAATTAAGTTCATTTTAGTTAATTTCAAATTAAGTGTGAAAAAGAGATACATGAAATAGAATAGTATGATGAATCACATTATGCACATGCAAACACACAAGGAAATAAGGGTACAAAACCATCCCACACACAACGATAGTACTTAATGAATGATGGAGAGTGCAGAATGATAATGTTTGTGGAAGGTTCTTGTTTACATTGTGGTGAAAGTATAGAATCATCATGCATTGCTTCAAAAAAAATCGGATTTTTATTTTCTATGTTTCTCTTTTCTTCTTTAGTTTGTAACATACGAGCAATAGCATGACGTCTACACCTACTCTCTCTAGAATTTTGGTTTCTTTTCTTTATATTTTCAATTTATGATTGTGTAGGAGTGAGTTTGTCAACTATAGGTTTCTTTTCTTCCCTTAGGGGAGGAATAGAAGGAACCATGGGAGGTTGTTCAACCAATTTCTCTTTAGCTTTGTAAAAAAAATTTATTTTAGGAGGCACAACAGGGTTTTTTTATTGTCTCGTGGTCTCTTATAGGACATAGGGGGATGATTTTTCATAGGATAGTCTTGGTTATGAGGAGGATCCTTTTTTTCAATCTTGGTTTCATCAAGGATAGGAGACTTAATCATGGGTTGAGGTATATTTCTAAGGGATAATTTTTCTATATGCTTTGCCTTAAAATTTTGGTATGATTTGAAAAGGAAGTCCTCACGAGGTCTAATAGGTTCAATAGGCTTAGGACAAAATAAATCCAACGAAAAGTTCCAGTGTGAAGACATAGGATTAAAGCCAATATGTTGCATAGTAAAGATCTCATTTCCAAAGGGAAACTTCAAACATTTATGCACAACAGACGAGACAAAATTCATGGAGTGAAGCCATGGATAGCCTAAATTCACACGAAACTGATCCGATATGGGGATGATGGTGAATAAAACACTTAATATTTTTGGTCCAACTTTTAGAGGGATATTTATCAAGCCAGTCACAGGGAAAATAAAACCATTATGTGTTTTTATCCATGCTTTCAATTTTTCATATGTATCTTGATAGAGTTTATGCACAAATAGGAATTCTTCAGTGATCACATTCTCTACATAGATGGGATAAATTAGTATCCCATTAGTATTTTTGTCATTGATTCTTCCTACTATGTAAAGAGGACCATCAGGTGCATGTTTGATTATGTCATTTTATGAGAAAGCAATGTCAAGGGGAATTTTTGTTTGGCCCTTATGAGGGTTAGCTTCAATAAAGTTGACCGTTGTATGTATATTATCATTTTATTTATTTGTAATGTCCTTGTTAACGATGTAAGTGATGCTATAGAAAATTTATATTCCTTGTTCATACTTAAGAAACTTTCTTATGTTATCTAGCATAGGAACCGCATCAGGACTCACAAGATTTTGCAATTTTTCTATTTCTTCATCTATCAATCTTATATTTTAATTCAGGATATGAGTAGCATCATCCACATGAGTTGCAGGTATATAAGTCATTGGGAATGGGGTATGCAGGCTATGATACATATAGGGTTGATTATCAACACTATTAGTGAAAGAGTTAGAAAACCTAAGATCGACAAAAAATGGAGTATCATAGGATGACATGGGTCTTGAACTACATCCCACAATAGTATTGCTAATAGGACACCAAGTTGTGAAGCTCATACAAGTTTCATAAACTCAATGTATGCACCCAAAATAGAAAGAAGGTGAAATGCAATGAAGTAATCTAGAATGTAAAATATAGTGAAAATGAAATTTTTAGATTTCAAACAAGATAATATTCTAAATATGCTATGCAAAAATTTGAAAATAATGTCTTGTAAATGCAATTTTGAATTCACCCAATGCACTAATTTTATTAGATGAAGCTAAAAATGATTAAATTGGAGAAACAAAATTTTTGCAAATAGAAATAGAGGTCTGAGAACAACAAACAAAAATGTAGAAATGAATGTTTTAATGCCCAAAAAAAATAGAAAATGACCCTGATCAGGGACTCATTTACCTGAGGGTGAATGGGTCCTAGTTAGGGTTTTACAAAATGCTTTTTTACAGATTTCTAAGTTGATTTTAGTGGTTTCTAGATTCTAATCAGAAATAGTATGTTACAGTTTAATTTTTCTATGAATTTAATGTTAAATGCAAATGCAAAATATGGTAAAATGATAAAATAGGAGACCTAATTTGATGTGCAATTTTGTTTCAATTTCAAATACCAATGAATGATAATGTGATACTATGTAATTGACTTGCAGATTGATTGCTTTATTTGTATTTTTAAGATTTAAAGAGATGCAAAAATACAATCCTAAAACCCTAAATGAAATGAAAACTAATGCAAGGTAAAGAACCTTAAATGAGACTCAATTCAATGCAATGTGTAGACACCTAAAAATGGTCTGGAGAACCTAATTAATTAAATATGCCTTATTTGATTAATTAATCTTAAATTCATCTACTTAGTAAATAAATAGAAATATTTATTTATATTAAGTTCATTATTAATTCTTCTACTTCTCTCTTAATTAAATAAACAAAATTAAAAACTTTGTTTTATTTAATTATTATCATTTTTTATCATATTACTTCTCTCTTAATTAAATAAACAAAATTAAAAACTTTGTTTTTAATTAATCATTATTACTTCCATTACTTCTATCTTAAAATTAAATACACAACTTTAAATAAATTGTGTTATTTAATTGCCTCATCATATTTCTTCTTAATTAAATACAGATATTCTAAAATCTTTTATTTAATTATCATTTTCTTTTTTGTTTTAATTTAATAAACAAACCCTATAGTTTGATTTATTAAATTATTTATTCCTCTTTTGCTAAATTTAAATAAATTAAAGTTATTTAAATTAATGCATAAATCTTTTACCACTATTCACTCACCAATAAAATTAGATTTTTAAAAATCTAATTAATGCAACTTTCATTCACGGGAAGAGCTTCGGGGACAAACCTGTAGGAAGTCCTCTCAATCTCCTTCCTCCAATCTTCCCTCTCATCTTGCCTGGTGTTTTCATGGGGAGGAACAATCGTCCATGATTAGCTCCATCTTCTCATCCCATGCCTTTCAATTCTCTAGATTGAATCCCAACCTCTTATCCCGTATCCCTGTGCAAATGTGCTGCCGTGAAAGCTATAAATACAACTCTCTGGCTATAGGAAAAAAATCTCAACTTATGCAATCTTACTCTGCAGGTTTTTCAAGCATCCAACATTCATCCAACATCCATCCAACATTCATCCAACATTCAGCATTTGCAGTCATGGTTGCCATTACTGTAGTTTTTATCATTTAATCATATAGGAATAGAATAGTTTAATTCTCATTCTCTAAGTGTCATTTCAATAGTCTACTTAGCTTCTAAAATCTGAGAGCAAAGTAGATTAGAGAGATCTTTAGAGTTAGAGAGCAATATGACAGATTTCTAAAGATTTTTAGTTTAAATTAGTTTAAATTTCTTCAATCTTAGATGCAATGTCTTATTTAGAAGTGTAGATGCATTTTGAATTGTTTTCCTCATTATACCACTTACAAATTGGTGCCCACCATGGGGCATAACCCCATATTCTGCTTGATTTTTGAAAAAAGTGTCCTACAGGTATCGGCATTATAGCTTTCGTGAAACCTTGACTTTTTGCAGCGCACCAGTTGGATTTCATAGCACGCCGGGCTTCTGTTGTAGTGCGTCGTGTCATTGTTTTAGCGCGTCGGGCTTCTGTTGTAGCGTGCCGCATCACTGTTTCAGCGCGTCGGGTTTCTGTTATAGTGCACCACGTCACTGTCCTTAAAATCATTTTTTTTATATCTAGATCTGACGCAT
Organism: Sequoia sempervirens; assembly: GCA_007258455.2. Taxonomy (NCBI): domain Eukaryota; kingdom Viridiplantae; phylum Streptophyta; class Pinopsida; order Cupressales; family Cupressaceae; genus Sequoia; species Sequoia sempervirens. The sequence goes on along the minus strand of VDFB02137365.1, from coordinate 6,736,739 downwards.
CCGCGGCCAGATTTTTTTTTGTCTATTTTTTTTAAAATTTACCAATCCTAGGATAGAAATGGATAAAATTTATCAATCCTAGGATAGAAATAGATAAAAATTGATCAATCCTAGGATAGAAACTTCACATTTTCTTGTGGGATTAAAATTGAACATTATGCTGTTATGGAGCAATATCTCCATGTAGATTAACTAATTTGTCTTTTGGGTTTTAAAAAGAACTTCTTTGCTGTGATTGGGTGATAGGTTTATGCTCTCCCCTTTACTGGGTGCATTAGAATACCAGACTCACTTTTCTTTACGCATTTTAAAAGCTTTTTAAAACCTTTAGACAGGCATGTCGTAGTGGGAAAAAGTACTCACCCTATGGGAACGACCTGAGTGGGGACAACCAAAAGCCATGGTATTCCAACCCACTTAACAATTTATGTGAATTTGGGGAAACCCTCTTTCAACAGAAGTGTGCAGGATAACCATCCCCAAAATCTTTGTTCTAAAGATTGGGAGGTCTCTCGAGGGAGTTTATCCATTTGCCGCTCTGAACGGAAACCCTATCTAAAAACCTAGAAATAGAAGCACGCTTGTCAATTTCTAAACATTGTAATACTCGGCGGTGCAGGGGTGGGGAAGAATCTACCCTCAAGCAGTCACCATATAATTGCCAAGGACTGTTTGCTCAGGGGATCCGGTATCCACTCATTACCCGGTATGCACCCAGAAAAGACAAAAACATGGGCCCTCTAGGGGGGTGACATGGTTGTGTGAGTCGAATGTAATCAAGCCGTGGGTCGCTCGAGCATATAACGATGACCTTTGTCTTCAGGAGTGAGTTCATTCAAGTGTCTTATCTGTTATAAACCAGTGAAAATCAAGAAGAATCATGCTTGATTCTTAAGAACATACACTATTTGTTTAGACTCTAGGATTTTAAAGTCAACCATTCTATTCTTGCTTGCTGTGTTTTCTTTCATTAAAATTCAAATAAGATCATCACAAAAAATCTTCAAAATCAAAACACTTGTGAAATTCTCATGATTCGAGATTGGGTATCCACCAAATTTGTCAAGAAATCTCTTGTCAAACGAATCAGAAAGCCAAAGAAAACACTTACATACAAACAACTTCTGAGAAAGCAATGATTTTTATATCAAAGCAAGAAAGTTATACTCCAACATAAGACTTTTATTCATAGATATCACGATTTCTCTAGAGGTTATACGGATGACTATGCTGTAGCTCCCTTAGATTCACAAGCATTTTATCAAAGAAGGGCTCTTAGGCAACACCACAATCACAGTCAAAGAATTCGTCCAGAATACATCCCACAACCAGCCACAATACGATACTAGACTAAGTGAGTTTCATATAGTTTTCTCGCCTTAACACCGTATGGTTCTCCAAGAGTATAGCTGGCCTCGATCGCTTTAGTGCTTTCGGTCTGCTATAGCGCCCCACTTCGGCTTAGCTTTTAGGTCTCGTTATAGTACGCCTCACTGCTTTAGCCGCCACTGCTATAGCACGTCTTCAGCTCGCTTTACGCTGGTCTCTATTATAGCACGCCTCAAATTGCCAGCCGCTTTGGGCCCCAGTTTAGCTGTCATTGGTCTTTAAGGATTTATAGGTCTGATTCAGCATGTAGCTGGTCTATTTTAGCCACCGTCATATAGCGCACTAGCCTTGCTTTAGAAAGCCCCTTCAAAAGTCAGGAAAATAGAGAGTTAGTAAGACAGTTTGTCAGTTTACCCATATCAAAAACAAGGTTTTCATCAGTCCAAAACATTTTTTTCATAGTCCAAAACACTTGAGTCATACAAAGGGAAAACTTTACCATTACACCTAGATCTTGAAACATCTTGCAAAGTGTCCTTATCACTAAATCTGAGATTTTCTGTCAAAGTTTCCCTATCAAGGATTTTTATCATCCTTCCATCATAAAACTAGACACAACTAAATCAGATTTTAAATCAAAAACCTCGACACTCATCCAATCAAAAATCCAAGATCAAAGTCTAGAGTAAAACTATAACGTTTGTATGCCTATTTTCACACGATTAGCATATCAAAGACAACAACAAGAAGAAAATGAAAGAATAGCAGCCATGGCTGAAGAAAACCCTTGGGGATGATACAGTAACACTGATCCTCTCACTAATTCACACGAGAAATAAATAACGGCGGAAGAAATCGAGAAAGTTCAACAAGACCCTCATTTCCATAAATTTATGGAAAAGATGCTAGAGCAATATATGGAAAAGTATCTTCTACTATTAGTCGATAAAGGTGCAGATTCCTAAAGACTTTGATGTCACCAACTCAAGGAAATCACACCTAACCTAACTAGTATAGAAAATTCAAATCAAATAGATGCTTTGACAAAACAAATCCAACAATTACAATTGTAGTTCCAAAATATCCAACAAGGGCCAACAAAAAGATATTCCTTATAGGACATTTGCCCTTATCCATTCGATTCAAGCATTAACATGATACCATTTCCACGGTATTGTGAATACCCAATGTACAACAAATGCAATGGAAGAACCGATCCATTTGATCATGTACGGGAATTTCGAGCCATGAGCATAGAGTTCAATAACAGGACTCTTAATACTATGATTATTTCAAGAAGCTTAGGAAACACTTTGCATGGAGTGGTTTTCTAAATTGGAACCCGGGATCCAATATTTTGAAGAACTGATCAATAGGTTCATAACGCACTTCTCATTCAACATCCAACAAGGGGTGACCTTAAAAGAACTCTACAACACCAAACAAGAAAAGGGTGAAAATTTTCTTTCCTTTCTCCAACAATGGAGAAGGCTATTTGCTAAATACCCTAGATCTATTCCTGAAGAAGAGAAGATAGAGATGTTCATTGATAACTTAGTTACGAATTATAGGATTGACTTACAATGTCCATCTACATTTGAACAAGTTATCTAAAAGGCTCAAAATCGAAGAGGCTCTAATCAAAAGAGGAACAATCAAACACTTCATTGAAGGTTCAAACAATAACAATTCCTCTAACAACAACAACGAAAAGCCACGATTTTGGCAAAAGAATAAGAATACTGATACCATGATCGACACACACACGTCTAAACCAGTATTCACCTTGACGCCAACCATTACAAACAAACAAAACAATGATTTTAATGTCAAACAAAGTAGTGACCAAGGAAATAATCAAAATAGTGGAGAAACAAAAACCCAATCATTCCAATGACCATCCAATAAATGAAAATTCACGCCATTAGGACAATCATTGGAATTAATCCTCAAAGAACTTTTAGATGAAAAACTTATTCAAGTACAAGAGGCTAGAAACTAGGACCCTCAAGTCAAACCATCATGGTGGAATGACTTGCATTACTGTCACTACCATCAGAATAAAGGCCACATGACTGAAAAATTGTTGGTAGTTAAAACATGCGGTACAAGACCTCATAGATCAAAAGAAAGTATTTGTAGAGGGGCACCAAACAAACAAAGATCATACAACATTCAAAAATCCTCTACCCAATTATCAGAAGGGAGAATCCTCTTCCGTAAACACCAAAGGTAAGAATGTCGGTTATGTTTATGACACAAAAATCCTTTGTTTTTCTGCCGCCAAGGAGGATGAGGAGTTATGCAATCAAATCAATCAGAACAATGACATTACATCTACTAATTTGGTACAACATATGGACAAATCTGAAAACCAAATTAACGTAATCACACTCAAAGGGAAACAAGAGTACCAACCGGTTAATGCCACAAGAAGGGCACAATCCAAAGTTATATTGAAAGGAGCATCATTATCATCCCCATCTGTGGATCCTCCCTCTAATCAATATAATCTCATCGATCAATTAGAGAAAATACCGGTGCAAATATCCATTTTGGAACTTTTAAAGATCTCCCCATCACACAAAGAGGTTCTTGAGGAAGCTCTTGTATCAACCACGGTACCTAACAATTTGGATGTATGTCAATTCCAAGCTATGGTGGGACATCTATCTACACCTCATTGCCTTTCATTTTTCGAACATGATGATGTATCACTCACCCATCCACATAATTTCGCCCTTCACATTGAAGTCCTCATCCATAAACACCGTGTAAAGCGTGTCCTGATAGATGGAGGGGTTGGTTTAAATATTTGTACCTTAAATTTGATTCGTGCACTAGGATACTCAGATGAAGCCATCGATACAAGAAGAAAAATCACAATCAAAGCATATGATGAAGAAGAAAGGTCCTCTAAAGGGTTGATCATATTACCCATTCAAGTAGGACCTATTGTCCAAAATGTGGTTTGTCAAGTCTTAGATAGAGAACTGACATACAACATACTATTGGGACATCCTTGGATTCATGATATGCAAGCAGTACCTTCCACCTATCATCAATGCCTAAAATTTCCCGTCAATGGACAGGAGGTAACAATCACAACAGACTATAACGACACTCAAGCTTGTCATACATTGAAAACATCTCAGGATACCTTGATACCTCACAATAGAGAAGTTGGCACATCAGATTCATCTAATGGTGAGAAACAACAAAGTTTCATATCAAAGTGGCTTCCAAAACAACAAAAATCACAAGAGATCAGGGTAGAACAATCTAACCCTTCAAATGTTGAAGAACAATTGGCTTCACTCTCACACCAATTCACCAATGAAGTACAGATAAGTGACAAAGGAATAAGTGAATATGGTGTTGGACACTCTTTCCATCTATCACAGATGTTACCCTCCTTACAAATGTATGGACAACCATCTACAAATACCCAAAAATCAGAACAAACAACAACGGCATTAGATGGAAGATTTGAAAAAGCTGGGAACTTAGATGAAGAATCAGAAGATAAGGCCATACTAAATTGTCTTTATAAGGATGAGGAAGCTTCCACTTCCACGAGTAATATCATAGAGACAAATCAATATGGAAAGGGAAAAACTATTATGGAGAAGATGGGATATTCGGGACAGGGACCTCTTGGGTTAAGAAAGCAAGGCATAACAGAACCAATCCAGCTTCTCACACTCCAACATAAAGATAAAACTGGACTAGGATACACAGAAGAAGCAAGAGCATAAATTGCCAATCAAACTATGGAGTGTATTCTTCAACTGAGAGATAATTCTTAAATAGATTCAAATGAATATGAGTGGGACAACTTATCAGATGTTTCCTATGAAGATATTCAGATCGATGTTATCAAAAAGTATACCCCCAAACATGAGGAGGGTCAAAGCTCAAGTTCTAATCCTATTGTCTTTGAAACAAAAAATTTCGATGACTCAAGTGAAGATGAACGGACATCAATTAAGATAAATAATGTAGAAGAAAATACCTTCGTAGGCCTCGACATAACCCTTAACAACCTGGACGACATTTCCATCCGAGCTTTCACAATCGCTGACCTCAACCCATCTAATGATTCATTGCCTTTACTACATCCCGAACTTATAGAATGGGAACCCCAACACCCCATCAATCTCCCTGTTTTTGACAATGACTCTGCCATTATTAATTACCTTTGCTGTGAGGAATCTGATACTTGTTCTAACAAAACTTATTTTAATGATTCTTTTAGGCAGGAGGATGCCAAGCCTTTCAGTTGCAAAAATATGGAAATAAAAAAATGGATTTAATGGTGAAAACCATTCTATGGCAGTATTTGATCCTAAAATAGTAAAAACAAAGAACGCATCCAATGGTGAAAACCTCATTGAGGCACCAAAGGATGAAAGGCTTGACATCCTCCCACAACATTACCATGAAAGATCATCAGTGTTGATAGAACCCACATAGTCTATTGATATTGGCACAGTAGAGAAAGCAAGAATACTACACCTGGCAGCATCCATGACAGATACAGAAAAGCCAGATTTTATCAAATTCTTTGAAGAACGATGCATCAATTTTGCTTGGTCATACTCTGACATGCCAGGCTTAGACACAGATCTCATTATGCATCACTTATCCTTACTAGCTGGCACTAAACCAGTAAAACAGAAACTAAGAAAGATGCATCCACATGTTGCATTATTGGTAAAAAATGATTTGAAGAAACTACTAGATGTTGGATTTATCAGATCTATTGATTATGCTGAATGGATATCCAACATTGTGCCTATTTCAAAACCAGATCACACCATCAGAATATGTACTGATTTCTGGGATTTAAATAAATCATGTCCAAAGGATGATTTTCCTTTGCCAAACATAGACATGATCGTAGATCTAACAGCTGGCCATCAAATGCTATCACTCATGGATGGATTTTTAGGATACAATAAAATCAAAATAGCTCCTGAAGACCAAGAAAAGACAACATTTACATGTCCATGGGGCACCTTTTGCTGGAACGTCATGCCTTTTGGGTTAAAGAACGCAGGAGCTACATATCAGCGAGCTATGACAACAATATTCCATGACATGATGCACACCTTCATGGAGGACTATGTGGACGATATCTTAGCCAAGTCTCACACCAGGGAAGGACATCTAGAGATACTGGCCAAAATATTTGACAGGTTGGAGAAATTCAAAGTCAGATTAAATCCTAAGAAATGTGCCTTTGGAGTAACATCAGCAAAACTTCTTAGATACATAGTTTCTACAAAAGGAATTGAAGTAGATCCAGCAAAAGTTAAAGCCATTATGGAAATGTCACCTCCTAAGAATATCAGTACATTAAGATCTCTACAAGGCTGACTACAATCCATCAGAAGATTCATTTCTCAACTAGCAGATCGGTGTCATCCATTCAACCATCTTTTGCATAAAAATGTGTTTTTTAAATGGGATGAACAATGTGAGAGTACTTTCAATCAAATCAAGTATTATTTAATGACACCACCAATCTTGGTGCCACCCAGTGAAGACAAGCCATTGTTGCTATATATTGCAACAATAGATATCTCTTTAGGAGCCTTGTTGGCACAAGAAGATAGAGAAGGGAAGGAACAGGCAATATACTATATCAGCAGGACACTCAATGGACATGAAGTAAACTACACCTTCATTGAAAAATCATGCTTAGCAGTAGTATTTGCAACACAAAAATTGTGACACTATATTCTCACTCACACTGTCAAGCTCGTTGCAAAAATTGATCCCTCAAGTATTTACTGAGCAAAGCAGCTTTAACAGGAAGGTTGGCAAAGTGGGTCATGCTCCTCAGTGAGTTTGACATTCAGTATGTTGAAAGGCGAGCTATCAAAGGACAAGTCATCGCCGACCAATTAGCAGAAGCTCCATTGTCAGACTATCATCCTATGACCATGGAATTTCCTGATGCAGATATCCTCAACGTTACAACACAACCATGGCAACTCTACTTCGATGGATCCTACACACAACATGGATCGGGGGCAAGAATTTTATTTGTCACATCTCTTGGGCACACAATTCCATGATCTTACAGGCTTACCTTCCATTGCACTAACAATGTTGCAGAATATGAAGCTTTAATTCTTGGAATTAAAGTGGCTATTGACTGGAAAATCACATAACTACAGGTATATGGAGACTCTTAGTTGATCATCTATCAAGTCAACAATGATTACCAAACTAAGGATGACACACTGATTTTATACAAGAGACTGGTAGATAATCTAAGGAAATACTTCATAGATATCAAATTTGAGCAGATACCAAGATCAGAGAATAAAGCAGCAGATGCCATGGCCACAATAGCATCTCTTCTACAAATGCCTGAATGCAAGATCGTTATCGATTTATTGTGGAACAAGTGTCAAATCCTGCATACGCAAATCCCAAATCCCAAACCATAAACCTTTTGGATAGTGCCCAATCTTCCATTTATGGAGACATCTATACTTATCTAGGAGATAATATCTTACCGCCAGATCTTTCTCGCAACCAAAAGCGCAACTTCATATGCCAATCCGCCAAACATACCATTATTGTTGATACCCTTTACCGTCAAGGCCTAGATGGTACTCTTTTGCATTTTTTAGAACATAACGAATCCGCTTCTGCTTTACATGAGGTCCATGAAGGAATTTGTGGTACACATTCAAGTGGATTATCTTTAGCCAAGAAACTCCTTCATTTGGGGTATTACTGGCCACACATGGAGCAAGAATCTTATAAGTTTGTCAAGAGATGCCAAAAGTGTCAGATTCATGGCAATCTTATACATGCACCAACACAGGAGCTCCATCCATTCACAACTACATGGCCTTTCTGTCAGTGGGGATTGGACTTGGTAGGAAAAATTAACCCATCTTCATCTAATGGACACAAGTTCATTATCACCGCAACAAAATATTTTACAAAATGGGTGGAGGCGGTTCCCTTAACCACAATCACTGGGAAGCAAATATCATCTTTCATACTTAATTATCTCATTTGTAGATATGGGATACCCCAGTCAATCATCACAGATAATGGCAGGCCTTTCAAGAACCAAGACGTCCAAGAGCTTTGTGAAAAGTTCCACATCCAACATCGCTTTTCAACCCCTTATTACCCTCAAGGTAATGGACAGGCAGAAGCTTCCAACAAAACAATCCTAAAGATCCTCAAGAAGACTGTGAATGAGGTAGGGCTTGATTGGCATGTTCAGCTTAACCCTGCTCTTTGGGCTTACAAGACTAGCATCATAACACCAACAGGAGCTACGCCATATGCTCTTGTTTATGGATCAGAGGCCATATTACCTATCGAGGTAGAAATTCCATCCCTTCGAGTTTCACTAAAAGGACTCATTCCAGATGAGGATTATAGGATCTCTAGACTTCAAGAACTAGAGCTACTTGATGAACGTTGACAACAAGCTGTCAATCATTTGAAATCCTATCAACAAAGGATGTCTAGGAACTATAATCAGAGAGTTAAGCCTAGAGTCTTCCAGATCGGAGACTTGGTCCTACGGGAAAACCCTAGAAATCAAGCAGACAGAGAAAAGAAGGGAAAGTTTGAACCTAACTGGATAGGGCCTTATGTCGTCATATCAGTCTATGGATCAGGAGCATACCGACTATCTACACCAGAAGGAGACATGTTGGAGGAACCCATGAACAACATTCATCTCAGGTGATTCTACACTTGAGGATACCTAGTGCACGGTCAATAAAGTTGTCTTGATGAAAACCTGGAAAACAGGCGTCATGATGACAGAAAAACAAGAATATATATATATATATATATACACAAAAGAAAAAGAAAAAGGACACAATAAAAACAAGTGATGAAAACCTGGCAAACAGGCACTACTTGTGATTTTTACCAGCTCTTCAATCTATTAGGTATAGTTTTTTTATGATTGTTTCCTTTCATATCATTTCCACCTATCATTTGAGATGATCATTACCACTATCCATATCATAGCAAGGATATCATGTTTTACCCTAGCTTGGGGGCAACATCCTAGTGTTATTTCATACAATAGACGTTCAGCTTAAATAGAAAGGGCAATCCAACATGACAACACAAAGTGGCGATAATTGAAAAGTAATCCAAAAACATCAGAAAATCCATCAAAATTCAAAAACATCAGAAAATCCATCAAAATTCAAAAACATTAGAACATCCATCAAAATTCAAAAACATCAGAAAATCCATCAAAATTCAAAAACATCAAAAAATCAGAAAATTCATGCAAAAACATTCATAAAATCAAAAACACAAAAATAGAGTCTACATCAGTCAGAAAATGGAGTCTGTGTCAGTCGAACTATGTGGTCTCTGCGTGTATAACGTAGGCAAGGCTAATCTTTGATTAGCCCCCGAGGCCCCTAGGATAGGTCTTTAGGTTAGGTCTTTGGTCAAATGTCTAAGAATATCACATACACATCAGCACACAAACTTCAAACATCGATGATCTAATCTGAATAATGATTTGAAAATACATTAAGTGGAATTTGAATTGTTGTACTTTTCTTTTTATCATTTGCTTATCATTTCTTTGGAGCTACTCGATGATGTATTAAACTAGAAAAGCAAGGAAGAAGAATGATACTTTTTCTTTGTTTGTTGTTTGTGAGTTAGTCATTATTATTTTGTGAATCATTGCGAGAAGTGCCCTATCAAGTATCATGGATGACATTCCGATTCACTTAAGAAAATGATTAATTATTGTCTGTTTACGCAAGAAATGCTGAGGTCATCTCGGTTTAATTATAACTTGATGCTTGTGTTCACTTGCAATATCAAATATCATGAAAGAAATACTCAGGTCATCATTGGTCTATCTCATATCATTGATGCTTGTATTCACTTTCAACATTTTAAAAGCTCAGTGATGATACAAAGCAAAAATAAAAAGATTTTTGAAATGACACTTAGGTTTGCATCGATAAAATAGGTTTGCATGGTAAACATAGATTGCATTCATAATAATACATTTGCAGAGTATTGATTACACAACTTACAAAGATTCATTTGCAATGAATATTATCTTTTCTTATTACAAGATTGAGTATACTTGACACATACAATTTTCATAATGCCAGGGATATATAATTATTTCTTCATCTCATCATAAATTTCACAATAAACATCTCATTTCGTGATATCATATACATGTTATGTTATATCATTCATTTACATCTCATCATTCATTACATTTATCATTCACATATCATTACATTTACATTTCATCATTCATTTACATCTCATCATTCATTAAATTTATCATTCATTTATATCATTCATTTACATCTCATTATTCATTACATTTACATCTCATCATTCATTACATTTATCATTACATTTACCTCTCATCATTCATTACATTTATCATTCATTCACATCTCATTCACATCTTATTCACATCTATCATTCATTACATACATCATTTCATTTACATCTCATTTTATACATCATATATCCAATATCCATACATCATTCATTTACATCTCATACATTACATTTTCATTCATTTACATCACATTTTATTTATCATACATTGCATCTCATTAAGAAAAGAAATACATCATCAATATCATATCACATCACCATCAATGCATCTATACAATCTAGTATAATAAATCATCATAAAAATTCAATTTTTTTGAAAAATCATAAAAAAATCCAAAATTCATCAATTTATCTCCCGTGGGGGCATATGTCGCTATCATTTCAAAATTCAACATCTGGGGCAAATCAGGGGCATATTTTAAACTTTTCATCAATACTAGCAGCTAAGGAAAATTCATTCTTTGAAGCAATGCGTAAACACATCACTTCAAAGAGGGGAAAAATGTAGACACCTAAAAATGGTCTGGAGAACCTAATTAATTAAATACGACTTATTTGATTAATTAATCTTAAATTCATCTACTTAGTAAATAAATAGAAATATTTATTTATATTAAGTTCATTATTAAGTCTTCTACTTCTCTCTTAATTAAATAAACAAAATTAAAACTTTGTTTTATTTAATTATTATCATTTTTTATCATATTACTTCTCTCTTAATTAAATAAACAAAATTAAAAACTTTGTTTTTAATTAATCATTATTACTTCCATTACTTCTATCTTAAAAATTAAATACACAAACTTAAATAAATTGTGTTATTTAATTACCTCATCACATTTCTTCTTAATTAAATAAAGATATTCTAAAATCTTTTATTTAATTATCATTTTCCTTTTTGTTTTAATTTAATAAACAAACCCTATAGTTTGATTTATTAAATTATTTATTCCTCTTTTGCTAAATTTAAATAAATTAAAGTTATTTAAATTAATGCATAAATCTTTTACCATTATTCACTCACCAATAAAATTAGATTTTTAAAAATCTAATTAATGCAACTTTCATTCACGGGAAGAGCTTCGGGGACAAACCTGCAGGAAGTCCTCTCAATCTCCTTCCTCCAATCTTCCCTCTCATCTTGCCTGGTGTTTTCATGGGGAGGAACAATCCTCCATGATTAGCTCCATCTTCTCATCCCATGCCTTTCAATTCTCTAGATTGAATCCCAGCCTCTTATCCCGTATCCCTGTGCAAATGTGCTGTCGTGAAAGCTATAAATACAGTTCTCTGGCTATAGGAAAAAAATCCCAACTTATGCAATCTTGCTCTGCAGGTTTTTCAAGCATCCAGCATTCATCCAACATCCATCCAGCATTCATCCAACATTCAGCATTTGCAGTCATGGCTGCCATTACCGTAGTTTTTATCATTTAATCATATAGGAATAGAATAGTTTAATTCTCATTCTCTAAGTGTCATTTCAATAGTCTAATTAGCTTCTAAAATCTGAGAGCAAAGTAGATTAGAGAGATCTTTAGAGTTAGAGAGCAATAGGATAGATTTATGAAGATTTTTAGTTTAAATTAGTTTAAATTTCTTAAATCTTAGATGCAATGTCTTATTTAGAAGTGTAGATGCATTTTGAATTGTTTTCCTCATTATACCACTAACACAATGAAATGCAAATGAATTCCAAATCTAAATCTAGGGTGAAAAAGGTCTCCAAACTCAAAAAATGCAATGATCAAACTCAAGTTCACCACAATGAAATGTGGGAAAATAGAATTGGTTTTATGCAAGGGGGTTCACAAAAATAATAAAAAATAACTATATTTTCAACTATTTCATTAAATAAGTGAGATCTATCAATGAAATGACTAATAACCAAAAGGTGATTCAAATCAAGGTATGAATAAAAAAATATATATATGCTAGGATGAGGATATAGACTTGTACCGTAGAAAATTGGACCCTCTTGAGAAAAGAGACAATATCATGCATAATTATACCCAATTTTGAGTTCCCTCACATCATTTACCTTTCAAAACAACACTTATAGGCCCCTTAGACCCATTAATTTTGATCTAGAGGCCTGTTTCACCTAAGAAATCACATAAAACCTGCAAATGACATTTCATTACATCATACCCCACCAACCCACCTTCAAACAGTAGTAGTGGGACCCATTTGCCACCTTGGGAAAATCAGTCCCCTCTCATGGGAGCCATTTTCCAATGGTGGCGAATCAGTCCCCTTTGAGGGAAAATTCAAAATTAAGCAGGAATTTAATCAATTTAACTTTTATTTTCAGTGAATGTCGGCCTCTTAGGTCCAATTAACGGGAAAATAATGTGTTGTTGCTTATAAATACTCATTTTAAGTCATTTTACACAATATTTTTCATCTCTCTTCATATCTTAGTCATTTTCATGAAGTAAATTCTGAAGTCAAGTCATCCACAACAAGTTTCATTAGCAAAAGTTGAAGTTTTAGGGCAGCAAACTATGGTTTTTGCAGGTCTTGAAGCTCACTTCTATTTTCAAGATCCAACATTGCAAAGAGTTGATGATGGATTCCTATGGTGAATCATGAAGAAATCTAGGGTGAAGAGGTGCAACTAGCCACCAAATCATGCCTAAGGACTCAGTTTCCTATTGATTCCATCTTCCATTTTCACTCTATCTTAAGATTAAGGTTTGTATTTTGTTTGTTTATCATTTGCATGTCATTTCATTCCTAGTTTGCATGTGTTGTAAGGTTTCTAGGGTTGAGATCTTGTATCATACCAATCATTCTTGCATGTCTTATTCTAGAGCAATAGAGTAGGATCATTATTATATTTCAACTCTTCCTAGTCTTTAACACATCTAAGGCTAGGGTTTACTCATATTTTTTTCTATTCGAGGTTTAATTACCCAACTAGGGGTTTGACCAAGGAAAAACCCCCATTAGACAAACACTTTTAAGTTGTTTTGCAGGAATTTTTTGAGATTCGAGATTGGGTACCCGTCAGAATTTGTTGTGCAAGTGTCAAGGTGCAAAACATAACTTTGAAGTTGTAGAAATTCTAAGGTGGACTGATTCACCATGCTTGGTGAATGAGTCCCTCCAGAGGTGCAAAACTAAGTTAGATTGATATCCAAGTTCCCGACTGCCAAAAAATAGATTCTACAGTGCCAAAAAGTCTTTATCTGGGACTAATTTTCCCAAGGTGGCAAATGAGTCCTAGTCACCGTAAATTCAAGTTTCATCAATTTTCCAATTTTTTTTCCAATCATCTATAGTTTTCTAGGTGCACACATTCTAAGAAACAACTTTTTGTTTAGGGTAATTTGCATTTTTGTTCCTTCTTTCATGCTTTTCGAATATCATAGTGTGTTTTCAAAAATAGTGTAAATCTTAGTTTTACGTTCATTTTCATTTATTTAGATCAGTCAAATGCATTTAGTTAACTTCAATTTCATTAGACAACATTTCACATAACATAATTTGAGTGAACCATTACCAGTTAGCTCCTCTCTCTCCTTTAAGGTGAAAAACCCTAGAAGAGCAAGAGTTGTCCATAGGAGCCAAAAATCAATGGTTCATTTTGGTGAAAATGACTCTTGAACATAACATAATTTTGCTTTACATTTCTAGTTGCATCTTAGGTCTTCATTATTTCATAATATTGCATTGTTTTACATCTTTAGGTTTCTTAAATATTCCATTAGTGAAAGCATTCTTTAATTTCCATCATTGGATTTCATTCAATTATTCCCACTCGCTACATCTACATTCTGTATTTGCATTGTACAAACTTGTAATTTTATAGAAAACACAAAAAAAATAGAAAAATATTAAAAAATTTACCTCCTGGGACTCATTCGCCACCTAGGGTGAATCAGTCCCTCTATAGTTTTGCATCAACATTTCCAGATTTCAATTTCCTACATTGCATCTTTCTATTTTTTGTCATTATCATTTTGTTATAATTCAGTTATTTATATTTTCTTCGCATAAAATTTATTTCTTTTCATTGCATTCATGGCTAGTTTTAGATCTTTGAAAATTTCCTTCTTTTTTTTTATTCCTAGTTCTTTTAGATCAAATTCATCAATACATAATGACACCAAAACTGAAACAACAAACAATCCCTTCGAACACATGATTCAAGTTAGGAACAACATATCATCTAAGCCTCTTAACAGTGATGATGTTGATAAGTTAGATGAGGTCCTCTAGGATTTCCTCTCACTCACTTCATCCTCTAAAGCTTCAAATGAGAAACCCAAACCCCTTAATGATGAATTCCCCCTCATACCTTTTGATTGTGATGACTTTTATTTGTTAGATGAAGCCCTCCAAGACTTCATTTTGCATAAGCCATCCACTAAGGTTTGTGGTGACCAACTCACAATAACAAAAATTAACACCTCTAGTGCTTTTCGTGAACATCCTAAGCTAGTTGATGATCGTTTACCCCTCAAACCTTTTAGTAGTGATTATTTTCATTTACTAAATGAGTCTCTTGAAGACTTCATCTCATCCAACTCATCCACTTTAGTTTTTGTGAGACCTCTAACATCAAAGACGTTAATGTAATTCAACCTAAACTTATCCTTTACCCACCCTTACATCCACTTCACCCCTCTAATTGACCCTGATACACCCTTTACCCACCTAACACAAATGTATCACAATAATCTAGTAACAATACTATTGCTCATACATATAACACTTGAAACAACCTGCAACCTCCACAACCACCTCCACCTTCCTTACCTTTACCTAATATTCCTACTGCTCCTCGCTATAGCCCACACACAAAGGAGTATGATCTTGTTGAGAAATTAAAGAATAGTCCTGCCAAAATTTCCCTTTGGGATTTGCTTCAACCTTCACCAAAAAATAACAACATTCTTCAAACCGCTCTAAAAAAAGTCACAATTCCTCCTAGTACCTCTTTGAATGATGTGGTAGCTCTCATCCAAAAAATAGTATTGACATTATTTTTCACCAACATGAGCTCCCTCCTTTGGAGTTGCGTAAACAACATGATGAATTTATGATAATTGCTCGATTCAATTGTATATGTATCAAACACACTCTCATAGATAATGGTTCTGCCCTTAATGTGTGTAGTGTGAGTCTCCTTGATCGATTAAAAGTTGATAGGTCAAAAATAATATTTGATTTTGTCTCTATTTGAGGATTTGATAATACAAAAAGGAATCGTTTGGGATAATTACTTTACCTATTACAGTTGGGGTGGCTACTTTCTAGACTCCTATCCATGTCATGCCTTACGATCTTTCATATAATCTTCTTTTAGGCCGGCCATGGATTCATGAGATGAATGTAGTGCCTTCAACCCTTCATCGTCTCATGAAATATGTCTATACCAATCACATTTATCAAATTGAAATAGATCCCAAGCTTGAAAGTTGCTTACAGCTTGAACAAGGGGTTACATGTCCTTTTAAAATATTAATTCCAACCTATAACATAGAACCTCTTGAAATTGAGCATAACGATACAGAGATGGTATCTAAATTATTTGGTGATGATTCGGGATCCTTAGAATTCACACCCTCGTTTATGGGTGAATATATCCTCATGCAAAAGAAGTATGAGAAACAAGAACAAGCAACAATTATGTCCACTCAAAATTCTAAAAAATCATCTCAAGCATCTATCTCCTACAATATGAATGGCAATGCAACATACACAACCAACTGAACCTAATATGCAAGAAACAAAAACCAGATTAGGATATTCTTTTTCTAAAATGACCAAAGCTACTCAACAACCATCTTTGAACATTAACATTATAACATGTCAACCACAACACAAACTCACAATCAAACATCTTGATTTTCTTGATATAACCTTACCACCTCATGGAAGTATGTTGATAGTGATGAGGCTTTGAACCAAATGCTTAACATTTATGATACCCCATCCTCGCTTACTTACATGAAACACATTACCTGTGCTTTGAATGTTACTGAGGAAGAAGCCAGTGATATCACTGAAGAGTTTTCTGAATCTAAAAGTCCTAAATCCAATGCACTCCCTTTAGGAGATACAATTGATGTGCTAAAGGACATTAATGATAGAGATAAAATTATTAATATTGGGAAGTTCCTTGATGATGAGGAACAAGAAGATACTACCACTTTACTTCATGATTTTCCTAAACTTTTTGCTTGGACATTACCTGTGCATTGTGTGTTAAAGAGGAACTCAAGAAAATTCTTGATGCAGGCTTCACTAGACCTATTAATTATTCTCCTTGGATCTCAAACATTTTCATAGTTGCAAAACCCAATAATCATAAATATTAGGATATGCATAGATTTTCGAGACTTGAATAAAGCCTCTTTAAAAGATGATTTTTTGCTTCCTAATATAGACATGATCGTGGATTCAACTGTTGGACATGCTTTGTTGTTATTCATGGATGGATTTTTTGGTTATAATCAAATCCTTATTAATCCTCAAGTTCAATACAAAATCACATTTACAACTGTTTGGGGAACATTTTGTAGGGTTGTGATGCCCTTTGGTTTAAAGAATGTCGGGGAAACTTATCAACGAGCAATGACATTAATATTTCATGATTATATTCACAAAATTTTAGAAGATTACGTCGATGATATCCTCACTAAATTGTTAACATGACAAGACAATGTGAACGTCCTTCATAAAATATTTGAATGCATAAAACACTACAACACATGCAATTAAATACAAAAAAGTGTTTCTTTGGTACAAATAGTGGTAATTTTTTTGGGTTTGTCATATCTCACAGAGGCATTGAGGTAGACACAAAGAAAATTGATGCAATCACTAACATGCCACTTCCTAGGAATATTTCTCAGTTGCATACGTTACAAGGTCAAATTCAAGATATCCCTCATTTTGTTGCACCTTTAGCCGATTGTACATTACCTTTCACGTATCTCCTTAAAAAGGGTGTCCCTTTTGATTGGGATGAGGATTTTGAACATGATTTTGTGAGTCTAAAGGAATATTTAGCCACTCCACCTATTTTGTAACCTGCTATGTTGCATAGACTGTTTATCTTGTACATCGTTGCATCTTCCCATGCTCTTGCAGCATTGTTGGCTCAACACGATGATCATGGTAAAGAACACCCTGTTTATTACATTAGCCGCACCTTAATTTATTATGAGACACAATATTCACCAATTGAAAAATAATGTTTGGCTCTTGTATTCGGTACTAGTAAGTTGTGACATTATTTACTAAATGTTGAAATACAAGTTGTCACAAAATTTGATCCTCTTAGATATCTTTTCAACAAAATCGATCTTTCAGGATGCTTAGCTAAGTGGGTAATGTTGTTAACTAAGTTTTAACTTAAATTTGTTTTCCAAAAATCAATCAAAGGCCAAGCCTTAAGTGGTCACTTATTTGATGCTCCTTCACCTTTAGCTTTACCTACTCCTAATTATTTTCCTAATGATCATGTCTTACATGTTGATGTTAAACCATGGGAGTTATTTGTCAATGGATCCAAGTGTAGAATAGGTTCTGGTGCTGGTGTGATACTAATTCCACCCAATAGCAAACATATTCCCTTATCTTATTGATTAAATTTCCTATGCACAAATAATACAGCTGAGTAGGAGGCATTGATCGCAGGTCTACAAGTTGCTTTATCTCTACATGCTAAACATATTAAGATCTTTGGTGATTCACAATTGGTCATCAAAAAAATAAATGGAACATATCAAACTAAACATGAAAAATTATTAAAATAAAAGGATATTATAATGAAACTATTAGAAAATTTTGAGTCGTTCACCATTGATAACATCCCATGCAAAGATAACTGACATGCGGATGCAATGGCGAGTGTAGCTTCTCTCATATCCCCACTCCATCCTTCCATAGATTTAACCTTTATTATCCATACCATCACAAAACCTTCAATTGATACTCTGTTAGAAGACATTTTAGCGATAACTTATGATACTTTGTGTGAATGGTATGATACAATATACAACTACTTGAAAGACGGTACCATTCTTGAACCTACCACAATGAATACTCAAAATTGCTTACATATGTAATCCTTGCCAATGCGTTGTATAGAAGACCTTTCAATGGTCTCCTATTACATTGTCTTAAAGATTCTAAAATACCTTTAGCGCTTGCACAGGCTCATGTTGGTGCCTGTGGAGATCATTTTGGAGGTCGTTCGTTAGTGCAAAAAATTATTCGTATGGGTTATTATTGGAGACATATGGAGAAGGATTGCTTCACCTATGTTAAGCAATGTCACAAATGTCAAGAGAATAGCAATTGGATCCATGCTCCTATGACTGAGCTCCATGCCAATGTTCCCATTTGGCCATTTTTAGTTTGGGGGTTGGATCTTATTGGAAAAAATTCACTACCTTCTTTCGTTGGATATATGTTTATTATAACTGCAACGAACTATTTCATGAAATTGGTGGAATCTATTCCCCTTCATTCTAAAACTATTGAATCCATTTGTCATTTCATCTTGGAACACATAATTGCTCACTTTGGGCTTCCTTCTACAATCATTTCATACAATGGAATGCAATTTAAGAATAGCGAAGTTCAAAAATTTATTAAAACATTTAATATTCAACATCATTTCTCTACCCCATATTATCCACAATCCAATGGACAAGTTGAGAATAATAATAAGCTTCCTAAATAAATCCTTAAGAAAACTATCAGCAACAATCATAAAGACTGGCATACACAACTATCTTATGCACTTTGGCTTATAGACCTAATGTTCAATAATCGACAAGAAATACCCCTTATACCCTTGTTTATGGTACTGATGCGATTATTCCCTTGGAGTTAGAAATTCCTACTTTGCGAGTTGCTCTTTGAGATCTTTTTGACGCTAACACTTATAAAGAACAACTTTTACATCAACTTGAGATGCTTGATGAATAGTGCATTAACGCTCTCAAACATCTCCAAGCTCACATTAAACAATTACAATGCAAACACAACATTCATGGTATCCCTCAATCGTTTTCTAAGGGAAATTTTGTTCTTCTTGAAAATTAACAAACTGCTAGTGCTGACAATGAAGACAAAGATAAGTTTGTCCCTAATTGGTTGGGAACTTACGTAGTTGATACCAATTAAGGGTGTGGTGCTTATCTCTGAATGTGGCTTGATGGAATGCCCCTTAGGGAACCCATTAATTCCATGCATTTGCATCGGTATTATCTCTAATCCCCTTTGAATAGTATGGTTGGTATAGCAATGTTGCTTAAAGTTATTTGATGTTATTCTAATTAACTTTCACATTGCTTCGTTCTTGACAACTAATTTTGTGTTTGTCTTGAACACTAAGGTAACTATTTAAGTTCATTTTATAATTTCTTTAGGCTTCATATTATTCAACTTCTTGTTGTGTTAAGTTAAATCCTTATTAGTGTATTTAATCTAGCACATTCTTTTTCCATTATCAATGTTGTATCTATGCTAAAACTAAAATATGTTTTATACTAGATCACATCACTCCTATTAAATCATGAAGTCATTAATTAAATACTTTTATTATGTCATTTAATTAATCACATAGCATTTAACATCCACATAGAAGAGATAGATCATCGTAAAATCAAAGTGTGCATGTCTATATATATATATATCAGAGTTTTATGTACATCTCAGAATCATATACAATGTCATAGTGCTTTGTGAGAGCTAGACCCCTTAGCATCTAGTGCTCGCGATTCGGTCCCTGGTCGTCGAGAGATGATCATGTGTGACCATGACCATGAACTACCAAGTATTAGTGCATACTCTAGACCCTATACTTGACCAACAGCTATAAGCCGCTCATCTACCATCCGACCCCTCTCTACTCATGTCTGTGCCAACTCTACCTATAGTCTCTCTACCTCCACTAAGGTCTGTGTTGACTATAGTGCATTCTCAACTCAATGGAGTTGTCTCCTCACACTCTCATACATTTCCTGTAATCTCATGAAAGGTCTGAGTGTCTTCAACTCCTCCTCCACGATCAATGGGGGCATGTAGTTGGGATCCATTTCCTCCTCCTTGATGGATGTGGGCACTATCTTTGTGGTAGCCTAATTATAGAACTCTCACTAGTATTTCATCACTCCTGCAAGATAGACAATGTACATAATTAGTAACACATCATCATGATATATATATATATACAAATAAAGCATAAATCACTAAAAGACATGCGTAAAATTAAATATCATCACCTATGTCTCTAGATGCATGAGGAATGTCAACCTCCTCATCTCTGGGGGTGATGGAGGATGTGATAGCCTCTATCTGAATATGAGTGTTGATGTCTGCTATAGCTACTTCTCATGATCTGGTCCTATAATTATGTGATGACTCTCCATGCTCATACCAATCCTCAATAGCTACCTCATCACCCTCACTTAGGGGTGGCTCCTCCTTGTAATAATAATCCTCCTCATAATACTCATCCTCCTCATCCTCTCCTCCATCCTGGTCCTCATAATCAGGATTGGCCTTAGATTGGTACTCCTCATCGATAACATATGTAAAAATATCTATTGGCATATATCATACCGGCTCTACTCTCTCCTCTGGCTCATCGCCCTCATTTGCTGCTAGCTTTGCATCACCTAGAGTGAAATCCATGGGGAACACAAGAGATGGTCATGTATATGACCACCACTCCTCATGCTCACTTTTTCTACCGACATCATCAACCTTAGAGATTGGTGGTTGGTCGTGATCCGAATCATTGGAATCACTCTCCCACACATGATCTATTATCAGCCGAATAGTGTCACCTAGCTTTCGGGCACTCTGTACTAATCATCTAATGAAGGGGCACACTCTCATTGGTGTTTACACCTGTCCAAACTGTCGCATGACTCACCCATAATAGGATGGTTGTACGACATAGTCATGCCTCCCTTCTAGATACCTATCCATCTGCATCCTTCATAATTTTCTAGTGGGGTCTGGCCACTATTGAGTGAGTAGATAGGGCCTCCATAGGATCTTGTCCTCCTCCAACCGATTGAATCTCACCCCCCAAAAGTGTAAACCCCCATACTGCCATAACTGTCACAAAGGATAGCAGAAGCTCATGGATATCCTACTGCTATTGTACAAGGGTATTTGATAGGCCCAGTACATGTGATATGCTCAAGGTACCACACGTGTAGAAGTGTACAATGGACCATACTATCAATCTCTCAAAATAAAAACTGACCAAGATCATAATACAAATGTGCTAGAATGCAACAGCCCCAAGCATGGACTATCCTCTGCTTGTACATCCCTCGTATCAGGTGTATTTGTCCCCCATCCAAGTGTTTCACTCGTCCATCTGGATTGAGAACCAGTGCCACTATATGCATCATAATCCATTTAACCATAGGAGCTCATGAATATAGCAACATAGGAAGCTCGATCCATTCTCTAACCCTCTCATCATGTACAGGTCCATCTAAATAATACTGCATATCTCTCTTCTTCTCCCAGAATGACCGATCCCCTCAGAAATACACTCACACTCCCTAAATGGGAAATCATAGAATGCGGTGTACATCCTCGAGTGTGATAGTCATTTCCCTAGTGGGAAAATGAAAGGTACATGTATCCGCACCCCAATGCTTGCACAGAGCCATCAGCATGGTATCATGGTATCTCATGGGTGGCATTAGGTATGCCCAATAGATACCTACTAACTATAAATGCTCTACCTTTTCCGTTGATAGCATTGGTGCATGATCTCTCAAAAATTTCAACTATCTTTCCCCTAGGCATTGCCACGACCGGGCAGTTACCTATCACAATCATCACAAAATGCTCTAAATTTCATCTAATATCTTCAATTTTCATAATTTTCATCATGAAAGTGTGCGAAAGTCCATCTAGTGTGCTTCTCTAATGGCCCTAAACACTTTAGAACCCTTTTTTTACATTTCACAAAGAAATAGGGACACTTCGCAAAGAAACAAGACACTTTGCGAAGAAATGAGACACTTTGCGAACAAAAGGGACACTCTGCAAACAAATGAAACACTTTGCAAAAAAAGGGGACACTTTGCAAACTTTTTTCCAAGAACCCTAAGTTAACCTATCCATGCATAAAAATCATTAAATCATCATAAAATCACAAAGAAAAAGTTATAAAATTGACTAACCTCATGATACAGCTCATCGCGCGCCACTTGCTCATGAAGATCATCTAGTCGTGAAGGTTTGTAATCATGTCTGCTCAACATATTCTTCTCTCACTCGTCACTCTCAAGCTACATGAAGGTAAAATGAATAGTAAGTGAAAAATTAATTTCTCCTCCTTCTTTAATCACTTTTCACCTCTTTTTTACTCTTACACACTACCATAGGGTTATTATCTTTTAAAGAATTCATAAAATATATCATCTTCAACTCACCATAACAGGCGCTAGTGTAATCCATTTTCAACACCATTTGATACATTAGAATCGTGATTCCACACCCGACATCATCATTTGTCTATCATTATGTGGCATGGTACTTGGAAATTCTCTATAATATGATGATTCTTGTTCGACGTGGCTAGATTGCTACCTTGATTCCACCTCTGTAAAGCAAGCAGAATCAAGGGGGCATACATCTACCCTCAAATTGGATCCCTAAGAGTTAGATAAAAGGATTTTGGGCAATTAACGAATGTGTGTTGTAGGATGTGGTTCATAATGTTTTAGTTGTGCAGATAACTACATTGGGGGCTTCGTTTTCCCATCTTTTTGACTATGTATCCTTTTTCTGTAGTAAGTTGGATCGTTTAGAGTCCTTTACCTTACATATGCACATAGAGTCATATGGGCGCTAAAGTGGGGGATAAATGTGCCATAGAAAATTGGACCCTCTTGCGAAAAGAGACAATTTCATGCATAATTAAACCCACTTTTGAGTCCCCTCACATCATTTTCCCTTCAAAACAACATTTATAGGCCCCTTAGACCCATTAATTTTGATCTAGAGGTATGTTTCAATTGATAAATCACATAAAACCCAACAAACAACATTTAATTACATCATACCCCAACAACACACCTTCAAACAGTAGTAGTGGGACCCATTCACCACCTTGGGAGAATGAGTCCCCTTTGGTGGGAACCAGTCACCAAGGGTGGAGAATGAGTCCTCTTTGAGGGAAAATTCAAAATTAAGCGAGAACTTAATCAATTTAACTTTTATTTCCGATGAATTCCTACCTCTTAGGTCTAATTAATGGGAAAATAAGGTGTTGTTGCTTATAAATACTCATTTTAAGTCATTTTACATAATATTTTTCATCTTTTAGTCATTTTCATAAAGCAAATTCTAAAGTTAAGTCTTCCACAACAAGTTTCATTAGCAAAAGTTGAAGTTTAGGGCAGCAAACTAGGATTTTTGCTAGTCTTGAAGCTCACTTCTATTGTCAAGATCCAACATTGCAAAGGGTTGATGATTGATGCCTATGATTAATCATGAAGAAATCTAGGGCGAAAAGGTGCAACTAGTCACCAAATCATGCCTAAAGACTTGGTTTCCTATTGATTCCATCTTCCATTTTCACTCTATATTCAAGTTAAGGTTTTTATTTTGTTTGTTTATCATTTTCATGTCATTTCATTTCTATTTTACATGTTTTTGAAGGTTTCTAGGGTTGAGATATTGCGTCATATAGGTCATTCTTGCATGTCTTATTCTAGAGAAATAGAGTAGGGTCATTGTTATATTTCAACTCTTCCTGGTCTTTAACACATCTAAGGCTAGGGTTTACTCGGATTTTTCTCTATTCAAGGTTTAATTACCTAACAAGGGGTTTGATCATGGCAAACACCCCATTAGACAAACACTTTTAAGCTATTTTGTAGGAATTTTTTGAGATCCGAGATCGAGTATTCGTTAGAAATTATTGTGTAGGTGTCAAGCTGTAGAACAAAATTTTAAAGTTGTATAAATTCCAAGGTGGACTGATTTTCCATGCTTGGCGAATGAGTCCCTCTTGAGGTGCAAAACTAAGTCAGATTTAGATCCAGGTTCCCAACTATCAGAAAATAGATTCTGTGTAGAAAGTCTTTTTCTAGGACTGATTCGCCCAAGGTGGTGAATGAGTCCCAGTCAGCCTAAATTCAAGTTTCATAGATTTTGTAGATTTTTTACCAGTCATCTACAGTTTCCCAGGTGCACACATTCTGAGAAACAACTTTCTGTTTAGGTTAATTTTCATTTTTCTTCATTCTTTCATGGTTTTTGCATATCAAAGTGTGTTTTCAAACATAGTGTAAATCTTAGTTTTGCATTTGTCTTCTTTCATTTATATCATTCAATTGCATTTAGTTAAATTCATTTTCATTATAAATTGTACATAACATAATTTGAGTGAACCATTAACATTTTTGCTCCTACCTCTCTCCTTTTAGGTGAAAAACCCTAGAAGAGCAAGAGTTATCCATAGGAGCGAAAATCAACAATTCATTTTGGTGAACCAGACTCTTGAACATAACATCATTTTTCTTTACATTTCAAATTGCATCTTGCATCTTCATTATTTCATAATCTTCCATTGTTTTACATCTTTAGGTTTCTTAATTATTGCATTAGTGAAAGCATTGTTTAATTTCCATCATTGCATTTCATTCAATTATTCCCACTCTCTGCATCTACATTATGTATTTGCATTGTACAGACTTGAAATTTTACAGAAAACAAAAAAAAATAAAAAATCTTAAAAAATTCACCTCCTAGGACTCATTCACCACCTAGGGTGAATCAGTCCCTTTATAGTTTTGCACCAGCATTTCCAGATTTCAATTTCCTGCATTGCATCTTTCTATTTTCTATCATTATCATTCTGATACAGTTCAGTTATTTTTGTTTTCTTAGCATAAAGTTCATGTCATTCATGGCGAGTTTTAGATCTTTGAAATTTTCCTTTTTTGTTTTCATTCCTAGTTATTTTAGATCAAATTCATCGATACATAATGACACCAAAATTAAAACAACAAACAATCCCTTCAAATGCATGATTCTAGTTAGGAACATCTCATCTAAGCCTCTTAGTAGTGATGATGTTGATAAGTTAGATGAGGTCTTCTAGGACTTCCTCTCAGTCACTTCATCCTCTAATGCTTCAAATGAGAAACCTAAACCTGTTAATGATAAAATCCCCCTCAAACCTTTTGATTGTGATGAATTTTATTTGTTAGATGAAGCCATCCAAGACTTCATCTCACATAATCCATCCACTAATGTTTGCGTTGACCAACTCATGATAAAAAAACGTTAACACCTCTAGTGATTTTATTGAACATCCTAAACCAGTTGACGATCATTTACCCCTCAAACCTTTTAGTAGTGTTGATTTGCATTTGCTAGATGAGTCTCTTCAAGAATTCATCTCATCCAACTCATCTGCTTTGGTTTGTTGTGAGACCTCTAGCATCAAAGATGTTAATGTAATTCAACCTAAACTTATCGTTTACCCACCCTCACATCCGCTTCACCCCTCTAATTGACCCCGGTACACCCTTTACCCACCTAACACTAATGTATCACAACAATCTAGTAACGATACTATTGCTCATACATAAAACACCCAAAACAACCCACAACCACCACAACCACCTCCACCTTCCCTACCTTTACCTAATTCACCTAGTGCTCCTCGTTATATCCCACACACAAAGGAGTATGATCTTGTTGAGCAATTAAAGAATACTCCTACCAAAATTTCCCTTTGGGATTTGCTTCAAACCTCACCAAACTATAACAAAATTCTTCAAACTGCTCTAAAGAAAATCACAATTCCTCTTGGTACCACTCTAAATGATGTGCCAACTCTCATCGAAAAAAACAATCTTGACATTATTTTTCACGAACATGAGCTCCCTCCTTTGGAGTTGCGTAAACAACATGATGCCTTTATGGTAGTTTCTCAATTCAATCACATAGGTATGAAACACACTCTTATAGATAATGGTTATTCCCTTACTGTGTGTAGTGTGAGTCTCCTTGATCGATTAAAAGTTGATAGGTCACAAATAATACCTAATTCTATTTGTATTCAAGGGTTCGATAATACAACAAAGAAACAACTTGGGATAATTACTTTACCTATTATGGTAGGGGTGGCTACTTTGCAGACTCCTATCCATGTCATGCCTTACAATCTTTCATATAATCTTCTTTTAGGCCAACCATGGATTCATGAGATGAATGCAGTGCCTTCAACCCTTCATCTTCTCATGAAATATGTCTATAACAATCACATTTATCAAATTGAAATATATCCCAAGCCTAAAAGTTGCTAGGGTTTTGTAAAAATTCTTTTTGGGTTCTTTACTCCTATGTATGTACTCCAAGATTCCCGAGTTTCACAGTTAGACAATTAGAAATAAATTCTATAGAAGAGTTTTAGTAAGATGAAAACTTTCCTTGCAACTTTGAAAACTTTTCAAATTTCTTCAATTTAGTTCTTAAAAGGATATTCCACCTAAAACCTACAAACACAAACAAAAGAGGAGAAAAGTGTTTTTTTTGGTGATGGGGGTTTTCCTTGGTCAAACTCACTTTGAGTATTTTAACTTTTAAATGAAATCAAATAGCATGAAGGAAATGATGAATGAAAAATTTGCAATGTCATAACTCACCAAACCCTTGATTAAACCTTGGAATGAAAATCTATAACTAGCATGAATTGGCCTCAATGGATGTGGATCTTGATCATGAAACTTGATTTGAAATGATGTATTTGAATGCTTGAATGGATCATGAACTCTACATTACCATATTATCTCAAAAAACATGCATGACTTTGAGATGATAATGGATCTTGATTGCTGCAATAAACCTTCTATAAATCTTCTCTTGAATGCCTTGAAATGTTCTTGAAGTCACTCTTGATCATAAACTTTTCTCTCAGATTTGAACTCTTGAAAATCTAGGTGAAACGAAGTGAAATAACCTTGTATTTAGTTGTACGTTACCCTAAAATTCAAATATAACAAGCCAAAACCTAAATATGAATTTGAAATCATTAAAATACCACCAAAAACATGCCAAACAGGGGGCTCCTATGTCTAAATGAGGACCCATTAGCCCTATGGTGAATGGGTCGTAGGTCACTTATCTAGGACACACATTCTTCAAGGATGAGTGGTATGTTTAGGAATTAATGAATGTTGGGTTTCCTCTTCAGAAAATGCAATTAAATAGGCTTGGATCTAAATTAAAGGGGCTAATTAAGGGAAATTAAGCTCAATTAATTAATGAGGAACTTGATAAGTGTGAAAGTGTAAAGGGGTACACTTTACAACACCAAAATAAGGCACAATTAAGTCCATTTTAAATAAGGTCATATACTTAATGTGAATATGTAAAATACATATTACAACACTAAAATAAGGCATAATTAAGTTCATTTTAATTAATTCCAAATTAAGTATGAAAAAGGGATACTTTTTCTTACACTATAGAAACCCAAAATGGGAAAAAAACGGTGAGAAGCTCTTAGAAGTAGGAACATAATAGGGAGATTCTACAATATGATGTAGGCACAAACCTATCGGAGAGACTAATCCCCAAAATATTAAGTAGGCACCAACCTACAATAGACACCAATCCTCACCAAAATAGAGATACCAATCTCTACCAAAACAATATAATAGATAGAACACCAATCCTACTAGAACAAAAATAATGGTGAGTTTGAAATATGATATTGATATGCACTAGCGGACACAATGATATTGGCACTTGCACTTCTCTCGCATACCTTCCATTCATTACACAATTATACATCCCACTACTGTACCTTCATTTTAATCATTAATTATATTCACAGATACTTTGACACTCATGGATGGTCAAAGTTACATCCAGTTACTTTATAATGCATCTTAGAAACATTTGAAATATATACATGATATTACATTAACACTCTTCTGTGTTGGCAAAGGATCCACACCATCCTAGACAACATAATACAGACCTAAATTCAAATTATATGAAGCATGTAATATAACCTTAAATAGGTCCTCTCCTCACTCCACACACTTGAATTAAATTATACATGCTAGTAGTCATTACCACATATGCCTTGAACTCAAAATAGCTTGATGAAATTTCTAATATTTCAAACTCTTCACACACTAAGTCACAACACTGAAAACTCAGGAAACTAATCAAACTAGTGTAGGCATACTATCCTTCCAAACCATAGAGAAACACTACATTTTTGAAAGAAATTCCACCTATATTAATTAATCTCTTTGTCTGAAAGATATCATCCCGAACCACCACACTCATGTTGACTACATATCTAACATGGTATAATAAATTCATTAACTATTTGAAGGCAGTCATGCCTTAACAAAAAATGTTGTATGATACCTAAATAGATTAGACAGTCTACACATTTTCAAACAACACACTTCTTGATACTTGAGATAGATGAAAATACTTGTACCCCTACAATCTTCTTCATTTGAGAACCTTCACATTTGATAGCCTTGAAACCCTTTGATAACCACTGATAGCAACAATGAATTACTCACATCAGGTTGACATCAATGACAACCTATGCTCAACAAAGGCTCCTACAAAGCATGTTCAAAGGAATCATTGAGAAGATTAGATAATTGGAGATAATAATGAAGGAGTGCTAACCAAAAGAAGACTTACAGAGACAAATGAACAAGTAACATTTTGTTTACTATCAAATATAGAGCCAAAAAAAATTTCTACTTCTAGAAAAGATGATGGATCATGGATATATGTAATAGAAGAAGAATTGAATTATATTTAGAAGAAATAGACTTGGGAACTAGTTCCAAGGCCTATGGAAAAAAAATATGATATGAACAAAGTGGGTATTTAGGAATAAATTGAATGAGGAAGGAGAAGTTGTAAGAAACAAAGATAGATTGGTATGTAAAGGCTATTCATAGGTGGAAGAAGTTAATTTTGAGGAGACTTTTACTCTAATTGTAAGAATGAATGCAATCAGAAAGTTTCTTGCCTTTTCTACCCACAAGGACTTGAAATTTATCAGATAGATTCCAAATCAACCTTCCTAAATAGAGATTTGAAAGAATTATACATAAAGCAACTTGACGGATTTTGGTTATCAAAAGGACCAAACATGGCGTGCAAACTAAAAAAGAAATTTTATGGTCTTAAGCAAGCTCTTCGAGCTTGGTATACAAGGTTGGATATGTAATTGCTTCACCAAGGGTTCAAAAATGGTACCACAAATAGCAATCTTTAATTCAAGATCAAGGATGGAAGAATTTTGAGAATTGTTGTATATGTTGATGACATTATATTTTGTGGAAATGACGAGATGTGCAAGAAGTTTGTTGAAGAAATGTAGAAGGAATTTGAAATGTCTATGTTAGTTGAGTTTTCCTTCTTTCTTGGTCTAGAAATTTCTTAGCTTGATGATGGTATCTTCATTTCTCAAACAAAGTATGATAAAGAGATAATGAAAAAGTTTGGTATGAAAGATCCCAAACTAGTAAGTACTCCTATGCTAACTGGTTTTCACTTAAGAAAAGATGATGATTCTCTCCTAGTTGATCAGACTTAATATAGATACATGATTAGAAGCCTATTGTATTTAATTTCTTGAAAATTCCATATCATGCATGAGTATGTTTGGTTGCAAGATTTCAAGCTAATACTAAAGAAAATCATGTGAAATCCCAATGAAGAGAATCTTTAGATATCTAAAGAGTACCCCAAATTATGGATTATGGTACCCAAAAGGTAATGACTTTGATCTAAGTGCATACATTGATCTTGATTGGGTTGGTTGTGTTGATGATAGAAGGAGTACTAGTGGTGATGTTTTATTTTTAGGAAGAAAATTGGTTTCATGGCATAGTCAGAAAAAAGATTCAATATCTTTTTCAATAGCAAAAGCATAGTATATTGTTGCAACATCTTGTTGTGATCAAGTGTTGTTGATGAAGAAAAATTTAAAGGATATCAAGATACAATATCATGACCCTATTCCTATTCTATGTGATAATACAAGTGCTATCAATACTTCTATGAATCCAATGATGCATTCTAGAACTAAGCACATATTAATCAAGTATCACTTTCTGAGAAAGAAGGTTGTAGATAAAGAAGTGAAGCTAGACTATGTACTTGCAAAGGATTAGATTGTAGACATTTTCACAAAGGCTCTTATAAAGGATACATTTGAGTATCTAAGATAGAAGTTATGGGTAATTGCACCTCTTTATTTCTAGATGCATAGTTGGTGCATCTATCTAGGTGGTAATTCAATCCATATCCTTATTCTTGGCCTGATGGTGGCTCCCTCTTAGGGGGATTAGGTAGTAGTTGTTGTTGAAGGGTATGTGTAGGATCATGATGGGCCAAAAAGTGGTGATATGATGGGTATGTGTATGGTATGTGGCTAACAACTTTTTTTTTACCCAAACTTGATGAAATGAAAAGGGTTTTTAAAGGATATTCTTAGCTTACCACCAATATAAATTATGATTTACTTTGAATTTAATAAATAATTATTATTGATTTTCTATTTGAATTACGACTAAAGCCCTGATTGATAGGCTAATTGAGAAACATCTATAGCTTCAAACGATATCACATTTTTGAATCTAAAACATGCATCACATTTTATGCTTTGTATACTATAGGATTAAAAAAAAAGAATTGAATTTCATGAATTTTTGACCAAGTTAAGGTGGTTAGACACACGCTTTTTTATATTTTTAAAAGTTGTAATTAAAAAATCATAATTAATTATTTACTTGAAAAAAAATTACAAAAAAAATATGCATCACCTTAGGACATGAGTCCTCTACTTATATCTAAAATCTTATAAAAAAATATTATCATAAATTATTGTGGTTAGGGTGGTCAGACAGACACCTAGTTATTTTTTCCCTGAAATTTAAGTACTACTGCATTGAAATTTCAAATTTTCACTAAATAGATTTTTTTTTTTAAATAAACCTAGTAGTTTAGAAACTACATTCAATTTTCTATAGATTCTATTCTTACATATTTTCTAAATAATATAGATAACTTATTCAAATTTTTATGTCAACTTGCCTAACTCTGATTTTTCTGAATTTTTTGCCACTTAAGGGCCTATTTTTTCCATGATGATCCTACACATACCCT
This sequence comes from Sequoia sempervirens, assembly GCA_007258455.2. Classification (NCBI taxonomy): domain Eukaryota; kingdom Viridiplantae; phylum Streptophyta; class Pinopsida; order Cupressales; family Cupressaceae; genus Sequoia; species Sequoia sempervirens. The sequence continues at coordinate 6,704,834 of VDFB02137365.1, read as the reverse complement.
GAAAGGGGGAGAAAATATAGATTGTGCACCAAATGGGGAGATAAATTTTATTTTCCCTTTGTCCTTTATGTTAGAAAGTGTGCACATTAGATTGGTTTTTCCACCAATGACAAAGGGGGAGATTGTTGCAGTTTGGTTATCATTTATGTCAAAATTTCTATGGAGGGTATTATAGTTTGGTTGTTTGGTTTCCAAAGTCTAAGAAATGCTCGAAATTTCTCCATTGGTGATTATTTTCTCCTATGATTGGAATATAACTACATGGTGTGTCAAAGCATGTGTGATCAAAGTTTTAGTTCTTTTGGGTTATCAAAAAGATGCTCTTATGAGTGTTAGTTTGAAGATTATGTTGATCTTGTGTTGGTGTTCTCAGAGGTGTAAAGGTTGGCTTTTCATTTCTACAAATTTATAGATATGGTTATGCAATTCAAAATTTATGTTCTTGGATATGTGAGGGTGTTATATCCAAATTTTCATATTAGTAATCCTTCAACAGTTAAAGTTATAAGTGATAGGGGTGATCCCATAATAGTGGTTTACAATTTTTGGCCAAACTGGACACTGAAATTATTATTTTTAACTAAATCTTCACATTCGGGCACCTATAGCGGCTAAACCATGAGGAATTTGAAGATGATGCAAACTAGAGTCTCATCACATTTTTTCTATAGATTCTAAAAATATTTTTTTCAAAATTTTTGGAATCAGATTGTATTTCTTTTTCCATCTCCCACAAAAGCTGGTTTTTTCCAGAAAACAACATTTTCAAAAAGTGACGCACACCGTATAACGCATAATTTTTTTTCCATGAAGGATAAAATTCTAATTCTTTCGAATTTAGATTTGTAACTCCGATATCTAGTGCTTCCACTTGGTTAGATATTTTTTAATTGAATATTTTGTCTTTAATCAAGTTTCAAAGTCAAACCAATTCCAATTTAGACATAGCGCGACCGTATAATGCATAACTTATTTTGTATATATCGAAATTCAAATTTATTTTTTTTGTTCGATCAAGAATTTCAATATCTGGTGCACTCATATTTTTAAATTTTTTTTTTTCATAATCTGTTATTTTTCCACATGTGCAAAACATAGACCTTCATTTTCGGTGAAAAACCAATGTTTAATAAAACTAAAAAAACAAATACATAATAAAATCAAAAGATATTAAAATTATATTTGTTGGATAGCTCATTTTGAGGACTACTTGATTCTATATGGGTTTCTAAAGAATCCTCCATTTTCATCCTCAACCCGAGCTCTAAAGCGTAAAAAATTAGACTATTTTTGTGTCTTGGGAGGGGGATGAGGGGCAAGGGAGGTTCGAACAAACCCCTAGGGGTTCGGCCGAACCAAAAGGGGTTCGCTCGAACCATGGTTCGCTCGAACCAAAAGGGGTTCGCTCGAACCATGGTTCGCTCGAACCATGGTTCGCTCGAACCCCTTCAAGGGGGTTCGGCCGAACCCCTTTGCTATGCATTTGGGTTTTTTTTTGCGGCCAAAATTCGAAGGGGTTCGCTTGAACCCTAGTTTGGGCGAACACCTAATGGGTTCACTCGAACTAGTAGGTTCGTACGAACCCCCAAAATCACTTTTTTTGCTTTGGGTTATTTTTTGTGAGTTTTCCTTCCTCACTTGAATTGTAAACCACTATTATGGCTTCACCCATAGTGTTTAGGACTATGTTATTTGATGTATTCTTTCAATGTCTGTTGACTTGCTCCAACTTGTTGTATAAAGTTGTTAAGGGAATGTATGTGAGTATTCATCCATATCATTTGATTCTTTCTATTTCTCCACAACGTGTTGTCTAGCTTCTCCAATACAAGCTATGATCCAAAATGAATGTTTTATTGGATTATACTTTTGTCTAGCCCACTAAGATATGTTAAGGGTGCACACCACAAGTTCAAGATCATCTTGAAACTATGGAGAGTTTGAAGGTTTTGTAAGGGTAACCCAAACACGTCTAGGAGAACCACATTTAGTTTTTTATCATTCATGTGTACTACCAAGGGCGTGATGGTTGACATACTAAAAGTTTTGTATCTTCTTTCTTATGGCTGACCTAATTTGAATTTGCAAAGAGTGTGGATGTTGTTCATTGAAGACTCAAGGGGTAAATATTATTTAGGACCAATTTAAGCATGTGTTGGAATCCTCAAGGCATGTTCCTCTACCTGGTGTTATGTGTAGTCCTTTGGGCCTTTCCCTCTATGCATTTCATGTGGATTGTTTCATCTTTTGTTGACTTACAAATGTAATATTCTTATTTTTGAAGGAAAAAATGTGAATGTAATCAATTTAATATCATGTATAAATTGTAAACCTAGTTGATCTAATTCAAGTGCATGTGTGTGACATGATAAAAATTGCATAAGTAACTCAAAAAGAAAGAACATAAGTCTTAGTTCCTATCTATTTTTAAGTTAAAAATATTTTTGTGACATAAGAGAAGTGAAGAATGTTCCTAACTCTTTACTAGAGGTAGTAAGCTAAAGGAAAAACTTCTTGAATTTTGAAAGTAGTGAGTGACTAGGCTATAGAGAAGAAATTTTTACACGTGACAAATTAGAATTGCAATCATCAAAAGAGAAGTGAAAAGAAAAATTATAATCATCAAAGGATTGAGCCTAATTTTTAGTTTACCAATAATGGCATGATATTATGCTTGATTTCATGTATTATTATTCTTTCCATCAAGGTTCAAACCCTATTGGGGTGTAACTGTTGAGAATTTATATTGGGGATGAGGTCCCCCATTTATGACCTCACTGATTCATAGCTTCTGGTCAAAAGCATTTACCCCTCTTTAAAAAAATCCTAATTGTCAATTTTAGATAGTGGAAGGACTATCACACTATAATATTTCCTAATTTTGTACTCACATTAGGGAGTTGTTGCTTCCTTGGGTTGTAGCCCTAAAACAAAGTTGTAACTATTATTCATTTGTGAGGCTTGATTAGGATAGTAGCTCCTAGCAGCATTTCTCACTGTGGTTTTTCCCCTTTAGGGTTTTCCATGTACATCTAGTTTTTTGTTGTGTTGTGCATTGTGTTCATTTTTTATGTTCATGTTTATGTGATAGAGTTAAAAGTGTTTATTTGTTTTGGGGGGTTTGATATTTGATATAATACTAATTCACCCCATGCTCAATATTTCAGTGTGTGTTCAACATGAGTGTCTCATTAGAGTAGTTAGGATTTGAGTTCCTGAAATTGTTGAATATATAGCTATAATAATAGTTATTTTTCACTTAAGAAATGAGCTTGAATGGTTTGCATCATTTTTTTATGTTTTTGGAGGTGTGTTCATGTCATCTAGTTTTTTCCAAACATAATGATCTAGGATATTATAACCTATATGATAAATATGTTAACAAAAAATAAAATGCACATAAATTTAATGTATTATAGTAAATTTTGATGAGATATATATATTTAATCATATCAACTTCTCCTTAAAATATAATAGCTTCATGGTGAATATTGATAATGCAAACCCCTACTACTTGTCATTTTCATTCAATATTCTATAACACTTGATACTAGCATTGTAATTGTAAATACCATTGGTAGCCCAAATTTGACATTGTAGTAGCCTCCCACTATCATTGTCATTCAACTCTAATTTTATAATTAGTTTTTTGTATACTTACCCAATGTAAAACGAGGTCATGTATAAACACTTTCATTTCCTTTCACCATTTCTTTGAGATAAAATTTATAATTTTGGCTTCACTATCGACTAATGTATCAACACAATTAAATCTAAAAATTTTCAATTGAAAGTTAATTCTAGTCAAAATATTTTTCTATGTGGATTCATTATATTTAAGTTAGATCATAGAAAAATATTTTGTAGTTGAAAGTGCCAACTAATTACAACTATCAAGGGGGGTCTAAGGTGACCTTAGCATCTTCATCTAAGCAAGCCATCTTAATACAAAGGACATTTTCCTCTTGCACCATAATATCTTCCCTAGTAGGAGAGGTTTTAGGAGAGCAATAAACAAGATTCTCATGACATTCAATGGTTGGATCTTCTAAAACCAAGACACCTTCATCACAAGTAGGAGAGATGTTGAGAGGAAAATTTTGATTGTCATGATTGTCAATGATTGCATTCTCTTTCACTAAAACACTCTCATAAGTGGGAGATGAATGGAGACTAGGAAAAGTAATTTTAAGAAATGTGTTAATGCTCTCATCAGGTTTTGTTCCCTAATATCCTCTAAAGTGGGAGAAGTAGGGGGAGATGGACAAAAAATATTCTCATGACGTTCGAAAATTGGATCTTCTAACACCAAAAAACCTCTATTGCAAGTAGGAGAGGTATCAGGAGAAGAAAAACTATGATTCTCATGATTTTTTATGATTTCTTCCTCTTGTATCAAATCATCCTCACAAATGGAAGAGATATTAGGGGTTGAGTTAAGGATAGGCAAGGTGATATTAAGAAATGTGTCAATGATTTTGTTCTCTTTCACCAAGGTACTCTCATAACTATGAAAGATATTGGGAGGATGGATAACATGATTGTTAATGACCTCATTTATTTGTCCTAGATTTTACTCATAAGCGGGGATATTGTACTTATGCAAGCCATTCTTAACCATATCAAAACTGCATCTTTGAAATGGAAACATGCTAACATCTAGAGTTTTGAGTTTGTGCAATAATGAAAACTAAGCTATCCAAATTATGCAATGCTTTAGAAATATAAAAAAATTTCCTATAGATCTAATGATTTTTAATAATTAAATGCAATTTTTTTTTTCTAAATTTGTAACAAATCAAGAAAAATAACACTTTTCTTCCACATGCAATAATATTTTTTTCATAATTTCAAAACAAACTTTTGCAAGATGGAAAAAATTGATAATACAAAGAAAAAAGACTATTCAAATGCTATCTAAAACACCTATACAAGGACAGGTTATCCCTAGGGTGAATGAGTCCTTGGATATGGTTTTGAAAATTGAAAATATGATTTTTTATGTTGTTGTTTGACGTTTCTAAATATCTAGTTACAAATAGGTTAAACAATGATAGTTTTTTCCATATTTTTGGATGAAATTTTCAATTGCAATTTTAGTGACAATGTATGAACAACATGACAACTTTTTTGAATGCAATTTTTGATGTAATTTTGATCTAAATGACTGAAACACACTTTTATACAATGTACTATGCATAATGTATGCAATGTTTGGATTTTTAGGAGTTTTAATGATGCAAACATGTAAGATCTAACCCTAAATGAAGAATGCAAAACAATGCAATGAAAATCTAAACCTAGGGTTTAAAGGACTTCCAATTTAGAAAATTTTATAGTGTAAGAATGTCGAGTTCACCAAAATGAAATAAAGGGAAAAATGGGGAATCTATTCAATCAATGTGGAATGATGAAATATCCTAGGATACAAGCACCCCTCTCCCTAATTTCATTAGAAAGAGAGATCACAAAGGCATAGGATTAAATTTCAACCTTGAGGTGAGTCAACCCTATTTTGGATCTCTAGATCTCTACTTTCTTATGACAAAAATGACTGATTGTAAATGTTTTGTAATGATTTAAAGTGCATTAACTAAATGAATTATATGACCTAACACTTGAAATGCAAAATTCTATCATAACAAAAATGAAAATGAAAATTCATGGGAATATTTGAGAAGGGTAGATTGGTGTGCACTTGTGATAAAAATTAGGTTTCAAGGCTTGTAGTAGGAGTTAGTCACCTAGAAGCGAATGGGTCTTAGTGTAGGGGTCCAAAATTAGTTTTTGTGGTCCTCTGATCCCAAATCTAAGCTTTTGATTCCTCCAAGTTTTACTATTGGAAAGCCGGAAATAAAATTTGTAATTGACTTTTCATGACTTGACAACAATGATGACAAAAAATGCAAGAATGCAAATTTTTTTCAAGATCTTTCCACTCCTTCAACATGTCACTGATGTATACATAAAGAGGAAAAAACTATTTCTTTTGTGTGAATGGAAATTTTCCTGAGTCAAATCCCATGTTTGGTAATTAAACCTTGATAACAAAATAATGAAAAAATGAAGGAATTGATGAAAGAAAAATTGCTTGTTACAACTCACCAAACCCTTAATGGTTTCACTTAGAGGATTGAATTTAAACACATCACTTTAAGGCTTGGATCTTGCATGAATTGTATTGATTGATTGATTGATTTGATGCTTGATTGAATTCTTGAAACCTACATCACAATGTTAGCTCCAAAAGATGACACGAACATACATGAACTATGACATGATGATATGATCTTGATTGTTCTTGTAGATAACTGATAATGTTGTTCTTGAATGCCATTGACAATAATATTTTCTATTGTGAAATTTTTCTTAATGCTAGATGTTTTGAATTAATAAAAAGATCATGTATTTTATAGGTGTTTGTCTAATTTCTCAAAAATTAGATTCCAAAATCTGACATTTGAAACTTAAATTTGAATCATTAAAATGCCACCAATATTTATAAATATGCCTTGGCACTTAAAGGGGACCCATTTTCCTTTGGGAGAATGGGTCCTAGGCACTAATTCCAAGACATAGATGATCCAAGATGTTTTAATTGATGATGGAAATTGTTTAATATAGGTTCCCCTTTAGGAAAATGGTAATAATAAGGCTTTAAAATACATAATTTGGTTAATTAGAGGCTTAACTAAGTCCAATTAATTAAGTGGATGCAAACATAGTGTGAAATTGTAAAGGTATACAATTTCCTACACTACAACAATGAATGAGATTAAATGGTTTGCCTTAATTTTGTATGCTTGATGAGGTGTTGTCATGTTATCTAGCTTTATCCAAACATAGTGACCAAGGATGTCATAACCTACCTAATAAATATGTTATCAAAAAATAAAATGCAAATAAATTAAATATATTACAACACATTTTGATGAGTTATGCATATTTAATAATACCAACCTCTCCTTTAAATACAATAGTCTCATGTTGAATATTGATGATATATACACTTCCTATTTTAATAGCTTCTATTATATGATCGAAACCCCCACTACTTGTTATTTTCATTCCATAGTCTATAACACTTGATACTAGCATTTTAATTGTAAAGACCATTGTTGGGCTGAATTTGACATTATAGTAGCCTCCCACTATCATTGTCATTGAATTGTAATTTTACATTAATTTTTTTACATATTTACCCAATGTAAAACTAGGTCATGTATAAACACTTTCATTTCTTTTCACCATTGCTTTGAGATAAAAGTTGAAATGTGTATTTCACTATTGACCAACGTATCAATAGAATTAATTCTAAGCATTTTCAATTGAAAGTTAATTCTAGTCAAAATAATTTTCTAGGTGGATTCATTATAGTTAAGTTAGATCTTAGAAACAAATTTTGTAGTTGAAAGTGCCAACTAATTACATCTATAATATCACTTTGATGTCAATTAAACACATCAATAAAATTTAGATACTTTAATTAATTTTTAGATATAGTAATAATTTTTCAAACTTTCTGTTCATAAATAATGTAATTTGACATGTACATTAACAATGATCATTCAATTAATTTGAACATTACATATTTATTTAAGTGTTTAAATGAAAATTAATGTCGTTTAAGAAAACATATCAGTAAAAGCATAACATTTATTATACAAATCTAAACTTTAATGAAAACGAAGAAATAGAAAAATTATTTAATTTCATTGGCATTATTGGAACATGCGATTAGTGAATACTACATCGTCACCGTCCAGTACAATAATTCTAACTGAAAATTTGCACAGCTTTAGGCATTTCCCAAACGACAAATCTACGAGTCCACCACATCAACGTGGGAGAACTTTCTTTCTGTATCGACCTTCATATCGTTGCTCGCGGAAGGGAAAAAATTAATCAATTTATTTAACATAAACTCCCAAATTTCGAAATTGATTTACTTCAAATGGTTTCGATTTGTATTGTAGAGGAGGTCAAGATCAACAATGTGACAAACTGTTTGTTGTAGTATACGTCCCACTTGAATAGGGGCACCCAACCACAATTATTTTGAAAAGAGTTTGTTTGTCAACTGAAAATCAATTTAATATCTTTTAACAACATTCTACAATGAAAATCTAGCAATGGTTAGTTTATACTTAAACAAGGATTGGGATTGATATGTGCATTTTTGTATTAATGTTTTATTTTTTAATGATATGCGGGTGAGAATAGAACACATATTGATTGTATGTTTAAGTTCAAATAATTAGGTTGTGAAGGCGAAAGGAACGTATAAGCGTTCTATAAAGAAAAGAAACAAAAAATTGTAATGAATAGTTTGTACGCAAATTAGGATAAGGATTGATGTGTAAGTTTTTTATTAAGTTCTTAATTTTCAATGATATGAGGATGAAAATTGAATAAAATATAGATTGCAAATCTAACTTCAAATAATTGGGATGTGACAGCGAAAGGTACATATAAGAGCATTCTATAGAAAAAATAAATAAAAAAGTGTAATGAATAGTTTGTATTTTAATTATGATGGGGACTAATTAATAGACTTATGGTAGAAAATTCTGTAAGTTTTATAACAATATTTCAATTTCAAATTACATCAAGATAACTAATAAATAAGATGTGAATTAGAAGTCTAAATTAAGAAAAATAAGAAGGGATGAGAAAATGAATTAATTTAGCCGATAGGCTATTCTACGTGGGGGAACCCCACCGGGATTTCCCCCAGTCTGACGCCGGCGGGAACCCCACGAATTTTGGTTTGCTTAACTGTAGGTCCTTTCCTTCTGTGATGTGGACGGCGTACAGCTTATCATGCTCGGACATGGCCAACAAGCAGCCGTTGAAGTAGACGAGACCAGCGTTGGTGATTCCCAACGTTACCCTTGGCGATACTGGCAAGCTTCACGTCGACAAGCATCCCAAAATTGGCAACGGGGTTTTGATCGGCGCCGAGGCTACCATTGTCGAGAATGTTAATATTGGCGAAGGGGCTAAGATTGGGGCCGAGGCTACTGTGCTCATGGACGTACCGCCCAAGACTACTACTGTTGGAAACCCTGGGAGATTAATTGGAGGAAAGAGTAATGCTATCAGATTTACTGAGAACCCCTATAAAACTATGGATCATACTTCTTTCATCGCTGAATGGTCGAATTATGTTATTTGAGATTATTTTCGGAAATTCCACTTATGGTATGTGCAGTTTTTTTGACTTGTGTTGTCTTTCAAATATCTGGACAATGGAAGGTGTAAACTCATTCCAGAGTGCTTTGTGTGCATTACACCAACGTGTAACATAGTTATTTGAGCTTCTCAAGCGAAAGCATGAATCAAATAGATAAATGATTTAGGAGTTCGTAAATGCGTTGGATGTCTCCTCGAAAGGAAAAAATGCCCCCTGAAATGCTCTAACGGTGAAGATAATCTCCTCCATTCGTTCCTTCCCTCCTCAAATGGCACCAGTTGAAAAAACTACCAAACATAATAAATGTCGTCTATAAACGTAAATTACCCTGTAATGCCTATGTGCGTTGGGTTTAACTGAGTACCACTACACCCTATTGGAGGGGCTGAGGAAACCAAGACACCCAGTGGTTCGATGGGAAATTAAGTCCCTAGATCTTTGAAATGAAACAAATCCAAACTTGCAACTAACATTTTAATGGTTGGCAGTTGGCATGATTGGCAATTGTATCCGCATTGATTAGATTATTAAATACTGATGCAAATTGTTATTTGTTATTATAACCATATTCAATAGTAGCGACAATAATGGAAGCACCATTAATTATTGCTGATCTTAAATTAATGAAGTAAATTATAATATTAACATAATTAATATTAATATGAATGTGATTGATACTAACAATATTCTTATAAATATAAATTAATATTACTACCTTTTAAGTTAATCATCATAGTATTAATATTAATGTAATTTTAACATTAATATCTCTATAGATAATATTGACAATGTTCATAACACAATAATAGATCCAAAATTATCAGTTTGGATTGATGCTACTTCTAAGGCTATTTGTAATAATGATATTAATATACAATTTAATGGAAAGCTTATATTAACATTAGTCTCATAATAATAATAATAATAATGGATGAAATGTTAGTATGTTAACAATAGTACTATTACATTTTTGGTAGGATAATGGTAATAATACATAAAATGCATCAATATGCCCCTCAACAATATCTAGATTTATATATCTGCATGTTACATTCTCATATAAATGTCTTATTTATGAATAAAATATTATATGGTCATATAAAGCTATAGAAGAGTATATAGCTAAATATATGTGATAATTTAACACATAAATGTTTTAGTAGTAAAGAAGTAGAGAGGGAAGGATAGAGAAAGAGAGAGAGAGGAGGGAAAAGAAGTAGAGAGGGAAGGATAGAGAGGAGGGTAAAGGGACGAAGGGAGGTAGAGAGGGATAAGTGAGATAGAGATAGGGAGGGGGAGAGAGGTGGGATAGAAAGAAGTAGAGAAGGAAAGAGAGAGCCAAAGAGAGTGAGAGAGAGAGGGAGGGGTAGAGAGGGATAGGGGAGATATAGAGAATTAAAGGGAGAAGGAGAGAGAGGTAGAGAGGAATAAGTGAGAGAGGGAGAGAAGTAGAGAGGGAAGGAGAGAGTAAGAGAGAAATAAGTGGGATGGAGGGAGGGATAGGTAGATAGGGATATGTGATATAGAGAGAAATAGAGAGGGACAAAGAGAGAAAGAGGGAGAGAGAAGGGGGGTGAGAGGGAGGAAGAGGTAGAAAGGGATAGGTGAGATAGATCACTACTTTCTTCATGTCGTCCACTACTTTTCACGACCATAAATAATGTGGGCTCAGCCTATCGGCATAAGTATTGCACCTCATTGGGGTGCAAGTGCTAGTTAATTAATATATGTTATTCAATAGAAAAAATTAGAAAAAATAAGAGTCTAAATATAATTACGATATTTAGACATCCAAATAAGATAAGAGTTGTAAAAAAATAGAGGGGGTTGCATACACAATATACATTTAAAAATAAATAAAAAATAAAAACGTTTGAATGATAAGAAAGATAGAGATTGCAATTGACACATTTGAAGGTATGACCCAAAACATTTGAAATTCCTCTCTGCTTTTGCTAGAGAGTTTCTAGAAAATTTTATACAATGCTATTTTGTATATACTTTGCAATCATTGCAATTGAAGGGGGAAAATATGTTTGAGCCATTTTGACAAATAGTTCATGTGCCCTATCTATGCTTCCACATTTCACATAATTGTCTATCAAGGTAGTTGCAACTATAACATCTAACAAAAATTTACTTTATATTTTGATAGAAATCAATGCGCTCTTCCAAAGGTTCTATTTTGATACCGAGTCAAAAAGGAGAAGAATAAAATTTCATAGCAAAAAATCACTTTGAGCTACCAATTAATGATTTTGGTAATATAAGAAATGAATAATTGTTTATTCCATTGAGTAATGCATCCTAAATGCAATTAACAATGCATGCTAAAAATGCTAAAGTATATTATATAATGCTAAGCATTAGAAATAAAGACAATTGTCACAACTAAAATCTTTGGAAAATCTCCTTAATTTCCTTCCTTGTGATTAAAATATTAGAAAGTAACTTTATTTTTTACCAAGTCCAATCTGTGATGGAGGAGGATTGTCCTTCCAATTTTATAAATAGAAATTATTAAAATCAATTAACCAGATTCGAAAAATTAATGACAAATAGAAAAAAAATTGTTTATAAGCAAACTAAAATAAAATAAAAATATAAAATAAAATTCCCACAACACAGTTTCCAATTAATTAAATAAAAAAATTACAATATAAAACAATAACTAGAACTGATAAATATTACCGCTATTAGTTAGGGAGCCATTCGATGGTTAGGGTGGCCGTATAATGTAATGGCTCTTATAAAGCCAATATGTCATTGTGATATATGGTCGAACAGTAAAATTTTGTGGAATATTACGTTGTTTTTATCACTGTCAAATCAGATTTGCGGACAATGAAATGAAATGATTTATAGATTAGCATATGATAGCCGACGGTCTCCGGTTCAACGAAATGTGGCGCTCACATCTCAGTATCGTCCACTGTGAATTGTTGTTAGGGCAGTTTGCACTATATAAACATGCTCATGTTAGTCTAATAAACACGGGCTTTAGATCGAACTATAATCAACCCATAAGAATGGGCATCTCTCCTTGCTCTTCTAAACAGTCTGCGATCAACCGAGGGGCTTGGACTGCCGACGAAGACATGATTTTGAAAGAATATAGCACAATTCATGGCGCTCGGGGATGAAGATCTCTACCCATAAAAGCAGGTAAACTAAAACAAAGGAAATATTTCTCATACCTTTCCAACAAGCGCAATATTGGTAGCTCTATAATCGAAAACATTTTGGTCTTTCCAGGTCTGAAGAGATGCGGAAAAAGTTGTAGAATGCGATGGTTGAACTACCTTCGTCCAGATATTAAGCGCGGAGACATTTCTAAGGATGAAGATGAGCTCATTATTCGATTGCACAGACTGCTTGGCAATAGGTATCATTACAACAGTTATATATGATATTTAGCCAAATGTTGAATCCAAGTTTTCAATCTAAACGTTGAAAGAAAACTCCAGATGAGCGTTTTGTTTGTAGTTTATTGAATTGTAATGTGCTTCTAGAATTAACTGAGTAATAAACTTTGTACAGTCCTTATACTCGAAAAATCATCACTCAGAAGGATTAAAGCCAAAAATAGGGACACCTAGAGTCTATCTACTGAACCCACCACCAGGGTCTCTCTACTAAATCCCCCGTCCTGAAAATATATTAAAGCCACCTGTTGTCTGATCCTTTTCTAGTAACCATGAAACCTAATCTTAAGAGCATTACAATATGTTAAGATTTAATTGGGGAGCTTAACAGCTTTGAGTAGATAATCATAACACAACATTTAATGTTATATGCAGGTGGTCTCTGATCGCTGGACGACTCCATGGTCGAACCGGCAATGAAATAAAGAACCACTGGAACACACATCTAAGAAAGAAGAGCCTTCCACAGAGCCAGCCTCTTCTAAAGCCCAACACAAAATCAAATCTTACTCCTCCTGGAGATGATGGTATCCTCCAATATACTCCCGTCAAAGCAACGGCGGTCAGATTATCAAAGAACTGGAACAAATATGGGGGCAGTGGCATTTCAGATCATCGAGATTTCAAATCCACTGACGCTGACAAAAATACGAAATCGTTTTCGGAGTCACCAAGCGAGGAGTTTTTGAGAGGGAATGAGTCTGGTTTCATCAACCTTGCACTTCAGAATGATTCTGCTCAATTGGGATCTCCATCAGTGCAAATTATTCATCAGCTTTCTCCACCCTGCATGCCCAATTTAGCCGACTCGCCGTGGCTACCTTCTATGTATTGTAGTGAAAACAAATCTGATACATCAGGGAGTTTATTGAATTTGAATCAAGTGCAATCTCCGGGCTGTGATCTTCTCTCGTACCCATACTACTCTCTGGAGGATTTCAGATTCGGAGAATTTGTGGCAATGCCTGGAAATAACTTGGAAGGACTATATTGGCTGCATGAACAAGATGAATCTTTTACATTTCGATACTAATGAGGTTGGGTTATTGTATGGATTAGAATCCGTTCTTGATACTCGTAAACAAATTCTAATTTTAATGATTTTGAAGGAAGTGGTGATGATGTAGAATTGGCTAGGTAGTTTACATCTTAGAGAGGTTACCTTCGACTCGCAAATTTCAAAAAAATTGACTAGTTTTGTTAGATGTGTCTCGATTGGAAGCCTTTGGTTGAACATAATTTTTATTTATATTTTTTTCAAAGGGTTGGTTCTTAGTCTTTTATCAATATCATGTTGATAAGGATGTGTTATGAAAGAAAGGTCAGTATTGTTTAAGCAAAGATGGAAATCATGGACCTCTCATATTAAAATTTAATACTCCACAAAATCTTTTCTAACCTTTTCAAATGGACGGAGGTTTCTAAACCTTCTTTTATAAGTTTGGAGTGATAATTTTTGGAAATTAGTTATTGGATATGTAGCGTAAAAAATTGTATTATTTTACATTTTCACACTTGTTTGGGCCCTCCCTCCTAAAATTGGGCTTCTTTATGCCTTATTTGGTCCTATTTTGCATCCACATGCCTTATTTAATGCACTTCTCTGAGGATAATCCCGACACTTAAATAATGACCAATCATAATTCATGTTTTTGGGTTGTGTGTTCTTGATCTGGTGATCTAGGACTCATACGCCACCTTGGGTGTATCGATCCCACCTAGGTTTTGGGGCCTGATCCTGAATATTGTATTGAACTTGACATTTCTTGAAATTTGTGTCCCAAGCTTAGACTACTAGGACTCATACACCCCAACTAGCGTATGAGTCCCGCTTTAGCTTGGACCTATTTTGAATTCAATTCTTGCCCAGATTGTATTCTCCTAGATCTTATGTCAGCTTGAAATGTTGTAATTTCGGGAAATTAGGTATAAACAAGTATAAATACAAGGTTACCTCACTTAATTTCTCCTAGCAATTCATGTGATCTTATGAGAATCCAAGTGAGAACATTATAGAGCATTCAAGAGCATTCAAGAGTTGATTATCAAGCATTTGGAGCAACATTAGAGATTCAAGCATCATGTCAAAATCATCATGCATCATGTGTGTTTTTGAGCTAACATTTATGATGTAGGTTTTTATGATTCAAGCAAGCATTCAAAGACATTATCGCATATCAAGATCAAGGGTCAAGATACACATCCATTGGATTCATTTAACATAAGTTTTTAGCCTTTGTTACAATGGTTTGGTGAGTTGAAAATTTTCATATTGTTCATTCATCATTCCTTCATTCTATTCCATTTCATTTCAAGGTTTGATTACAAAAATGGGGTTTGACCAAGGCGAACCCCTATCCACTAATAAATCAATATTTTTCCCTCTTTATGTGTTATTGCAGATCTAGTTGTTTTGAGGCTTGAAGATCCTTTGAAGACAAAGTTACAAGATTGAAGAAAGTTGTCAAATTTGTCAAGACATTGTCATCTTCATAGAAAATCACCTGCAGATCAGAATTCAAACTTTTCAAACTTGAAGATTGGACAAGATGAAAGCTACAGAAGATCACTAGAGACTTAATTAAGTCCAATTAATTAAGTGGATGCAAACATAGTATGAAATTGTAAAGGTATACAATTTCCTACACTATAACAACGAATAAGCTTGAATGGTTTGCATCGTTTTTATATGCTTGTTGAGGTGTTTTGATGTCATCTAGCATTTTCCCAAAATAGCGACTAAGGATGTCATAACCTACAAACTAAATATGTTATCAAAAAATAAAATGCAAATAATTAAATGTATTTGTTGTAATGGAAAATGTAGCCTTTTTCCTTAGTTGGTTTGATAATTGACATTAAAACTAAACTAATGATGTCTTGGAGTGGTGTTGTAATGTGTTGTATAGGTTCAAAATGTTCTAGGACCTCTATTTAACTAAAACATCCCTTAATTGATCCTTTGCAAGGGTGTTGTAAAGTGTTGTAACACACTTTCACACTTTTCTGGGATATATTTGCTTAATTAAGCCTAATGGGCCCCTTTCTGAATAAAATTTGCACCTTGCTTAAGTTTTTTAAAGTGTTATAAGACACTTTCAAACTTATCTAGGTGATCATCATTTAATTGTGGTTAATTGGAGTAATTAACCCCCTTTAATTCAAATTTAAGCCCTAATTTTGACACCTCTTGAAGATTTGGAACAAGGTAATTTGTTGATTACACTATGCAACAACCTAAAAGATGAAATGTTGTAAATGCAAATTTGGAATTTAGCAATTCATGACATGAAGCACTTTAAGCTAGATTTAGTAAAATGCATGAAATAGAAAGTCAACCCACTGAAATAGATAACTAATGACAACAAATAGAAGTGCAGAAAAAATAAATTTAAACCATGGAAACTGTAGCTTCAAATTCAACAAGGACTAAGATGCCAACAACAGTGTCTTGGTCGTACTGAAGGAATTTGGAGGGTACAAAAAGTGAAATAGAAAGCACACACCTCAGATAGGGTTCTAAGCCATAAAGCCATAGAGGGACTAAGATGCTAGGAAGGTTGTTTTTGTCCTAGCAAAGGTTTTGTTTAGAAAAACAACAAATTCTTGGTTGATAATAGTTTTTCTTGGTTTCCTACCCAAGGACTTGATGTTTAGAAATAGAAAAGTGTGCAAATGAATGCAAGAAAAAGGTGACTAGTGACAAATAATTGGATGCAAAGTTGAATGCAATTTTTTCAATTTTGAATGCAATGACAATGTTTCTAAAGGAAATTAGGATGATGAACAATGCACTTTTTAGTTTTTCAATGAGATAAAATGATACAAGAAAGCAAAAATGCAACCTATATGCACTTTCACCAGTGCAAATGTGAGAAACCCTAGATGCATGTTCACTAATGAAAGATGCAATGCAACCATGAATTCAACCTAGATCTAGGACTTTCATGGACTCCAAATCAGAAAATGAATACTCTAAAATGTCAAGGTCACTAAACTGAACTATAGAAAATGGAGTGGATGGATCACTTATTCTCCTTTGATCACTCAATAATGTCCTAGGAGTCCTAATTGGATTGACTATCAACCTCACAAGGTGAGTCAATTCTCAGCAAGGAAGACTGAGGAAGGGGTTCTTTAAGCTTTGAGGGGTTCACCACCAAGCAAATGCTTGGTGAAGTACCCAAAATCTGCAATGTAAGACCAACCTCAAAAACTCATTAGAAGGGTTAGTATAACACACAAATCTGCAAATACCTCCATGGAATATATTGCAAATGCTTTAAAAAATGCAACAAATGATAATATAAAGACTAAAACACTATGAAAACAAAAGCAAGCTACCTATTCCATGTTGGATTGGTGTCACATGTTCTAGTGACCCTTTCCCAATCCTTGATCAAAGCTCAAATTGTGTAAATGCAAATGGAGATGGTGGAGTGATGATGAACAAGATCAAATCTCAAATGAAGAGAGTAACCTTGCATAAAATTGTGAAGATTGTGAAGGATTTGCTTGAGGATGATGCACCTATTTAAAGATTTTCAAAATGCCAAATGTTGAAGAGGGACCAATGTGGGATCAAAAACAAGCCAATGAATTGAGGACACTTGTCACCATGTGATTGATGGATGTATGTGCAAGATTTGGGAAGAGTGCCCAAGAGGGGGAAATTTTGAATTCAAATTTTGCCATAAATGCTGAGAGGGGGACAAGGAAAAATAGCAATAAATGCCCTGTTTGACTTGTCATGTTGAGGGAAAATGATTGTTTTAATAAATCAATAAAATTGATTTATTGTGCAAGTGGATAGATCTAGATAATGCAAGTGGGATGTGATTAGCATTAGATTAGGATTAGATGATGATTATGCTGATTTAATGCTGATTAATGATTTGACTTTTTGGACTTTGATAATTGATTTATTTAAATCAGAAAAGGATGGAAATGATTTAGATTTGATTTAAATGGCTTTTTGATTTATTTAATTAAGTGGATGATGCAAGATGAAGGTTGAATGCTAAGATTTATTTGATAAATGAACTTATTTAATGAATGGATGAAAGTGATGAATTTGCCTAATGTAAGAGCTAATTTGACCGAATCTGATCGAATGCATAATGTGAATTTTGCATGTCTACATTTTGCCCCTCTTTGAAGCAATGTACTTGTTGCGTTGGTTCAAAGAATAAACTTGCCGATCGAAATTTAAAAAATTTCATGATTTTTCAGATGCCCCAGCGGAAAGAAGTACACTGGTACATTGCCCCTCGAGAGATCGAGCGAAAAGATTCGATTTGAGGGTCGATCTCGCGATAAAGAGGTTCAAAATGGATGGTTATGGATGACGATGCAAAGAAGATGATTTTAAGATGCTTAGAATAACAAATCTGTATTATCCTAAACAACTTAAATGATGATATGATATGAGATGGATGAGATTGATGATGTGATATGTTGTGATTATGCAATGGATGATTTATGAGATGCTTAGACTAACAGATCTATATTATGATGATGATGCAAATGCAATGCATGTGAAATGATCGATGTTTTCTATTATGTATGATATGAATGATATGTGGTATGCATGGTTTATTGATGGTTTGCAGATGCAGGATGGATGCATGATGGATGCATGATGGATGTATGATGTTAGTGCGGAAATGAGATGATGACAAGAGGATCCAACAAGTCCATGATTGGTCGAGACTTTATTAGAGATGATGATGATAATAAAAGATGATGATGATAAATGATGATGATAGATGGATGATTTGCTTATCAAGGATTGGGATTTTTAAAGGGTCACTTACTTTATTTTTGATAACACGCCTAAGTACGATGCATCAAGGTATAAAGGACCAGGATGGCGTTGTACTTAGTATGATGGACTTTGACTCGACAAATAGATAGGAGTAATCTTGTTCACACTTGACATACGGAAACCTTGCTAGGATGCACTTTAGAAGTCTCAAACATCTCGGACCAAAACACGGAAAGGTATAACCAATCAATGCAATAGTCAACAAGCTATCTGAAACATCCTCCATACATATCTAACAAAGCAAGTATTCGCCAAGTTATTTTACAAGAACGTCCAACAAGCATAGCAGACAAAATAATAATGATCGTTGCCCCATTCCTTTCTCTCTAAATCCTTCGTTCGGATATCATCGAGAGGTCCTTGGAATGAGCGCAATATGATAAATCAAAAGAAAAGATCAAGTATACAAGCAAGCCAATGTTCTTCATACCTTCAGCCAGAGGGATGTGTTTCAAAAGATGGGAGCCAAAACTTATTGCCAAAAGATAATGTCCATTGTCGGAACGGATCCTAGGACATGTTAATGACACGTCGTTTTGTTTACCCAAATTGGTTGATTTGATAAAAGTGCCCATTGTCGGAACGGATCCTAGGAAATGCTTTGTATCAAATGATGATGAAATTGATTTATGATTTATATGCCATTGATAAGAAAAGAGTTGACCAACTTGCTTGCCGACAGACCTATACTTGAGATTTTGATAGTTTAGGTTTTCACATTTGACTGCTAGACTTGTTTCTGACTGTTTTACCAAAGGTTGAGGGTGATGACGATTTATTATGGATGATTGATTATTGCGAGTGTAAAAGCGAGATAAGAGGTGGATGGATTTTTCAAATATTTGGATGTTTTGGAATTTTGCAATGTTTTGAGGCTGTTTTTGGTAATTTTTCGAGGTTTTACAAATGTTTTGATTTTTGATTTTTCCAATGTTTTTGGGATTTTACGAGATTTTGACCAAGAGACTAACCTAAAGACCTATCCTAGGGGCCTCGGGGGCTTATCGATAGATTAGCCTTGCCTACATTATACGCTGAGAACTTGATTGTTGACAACTTGATAGATTCTGAGGATGAAGATATACATGATGAAATGTCGATTTATTATAGCGAACTCCTATAGGGCCCTGACCTAAATGTCACAAGGGATGATCAAAGATCAACCTTGCCCTCGTTCAAGCTCCGGAGAGGCAGCGTGAAGATTCATTGACAACGGTCGATTCTGAGATGAAGATATACATGATGAAGAATGTCGGTTTATTACTTAGCCCAGGACTCCTATAGGGCCGGCCTAAATGTCTAGGGGATGATGAATCGACCTTGCCCTACGTTCAAGCTGAGAGGCGGCGTAGTTACATTGACAACGATCGATTTTACGGATGAAGATATACATGATGAAATGTCGGTTTATTATGGCGGACTCCTATAGGGCTGACCTAAATGTCTACCGGGGGGATGATCAAGATCAACCTTGCCCTACGTTCAAGCTTCGAGAACTGACGTAGTTAAGTGACAACTTGATGCGATTCTGAGATGAAAGATATACATGATGTAGAAATGTCGGTTTATTATGGCGGACTCCTATAGGACTGGCCCTAAATGTCTGGGGGGATGATCAAAGATCAACCTTGCCTCACGTTGGCTTCGAGAGCGGCGTGGATTGACTAGGCGACCTTGTTTTGGATTTTGAAATGTTTTGAATGTTTTGGATTTTACGATTTTACGATGTTTTGGATTTTCGGTTACTACGATGTTTTTGGATTTTTACGGATTTTCGATGTTTTGGATTTTCGATTTTACGATGTTTTGGATTTACGATTTTGAGGACTTTAAGATCGCCACCGCGAATCGATCCAATGAGAATGTGCCCCCAGTGGGATGCAATAGACTACTCCGATAAAGGCAAGACAAACTGACCTTGAGGATGGGTAGAGTAGTACTAGGAGGGATCGCCAATCTGAACGAGGACCGGGCTATGGAGTGCGAATGTGGCCGGATGAGTGATGGATGGAGACCTGAATGCGATGGATGATGGAAGCGAAATGGATGGACGATGTAGAACAAGCCGTAAAGATCCTGGTGGATGGGAAGTGCTTATTTACACAAGGCGCCTGTTTGCTAGGTTTTCACCAAGGTACTTGCCCAAAGTGCCACGAAGTGGTTTTCACTAGAGGGGCGATTTTTTCTCTTTACTATTTTCTTGATTTTTTGATTTTTTTATTGTCACCAAGACGCCTGTTTGCCAGGTTTTCACCAAGTAACCATTTTTTCAGGACTTTTTATGATTTTTTTGGATTTTTTGGTTCTATACCTTGAAAGATTAGGCATAAAACTTTTTGAGATGGGAGCTATTCATGGGCTCCTGGAGGAGTTCCCCGGGTGTTGATAGCTGATATGCCCACGATTTGTAGCTTGCTGTGACAATGAAAGGCCCTAACCAATTGGGTTCGAACTTTCCTTTGCTGCTGGGATTTGGGACATTCTTCTGATTTTCTTTTAAGACTAATTCTCCAACTTGGAAAGTTCTGCTTCTGATTTTCTTGTTGTAGCTCCTTTTCAGTCTATTCTGATACACTTGCAGATGGTTTAAAGCATCCAGACGTCGCTCATCCAACAGTTCCAGCTCGTTCAGTCTTGAAACTCGATACTCCTCGTCTGTGATGAGGTTTTGCAATGATACTCTGAGGGATGGTAACTCGATCTCAATGGGCAAGATGGCCTCTGATCCGTAGACCAAGGAAAATGGTGTGGCACCAGTGGGTGTGCGGATGCTGGTTCGGTAAGCCCAAAGGGCAGGATTAAGCTGCAAATGCCAGTCACGGCCTGCGTCATTGACTGTTTTCTTAAGGATTTTGAGGATGGTTTTATTTGTAGCTTCTGCTTGGCCATTGCCTTGGGGATAGTATGGGGTGGAAAAGCGATGTTGGATTTTGAATTTATCACATAGGTCACGGACTTCCTGATTTTTGAATGGTGTCCCATTATCTGAGATAATAGCCTGTGGAACACCATAGCGGCATATGAGATAGTTCAGGATGAACTTTGAGATCTGCTTTCCTGTTATGTAGGTCATAGGTATGGCTTCAACCCACTTGGTGAAGTACTCAGTTGCGGTTATAATGAATTTGTGGCCGTTGGATGAGGTGGGTGTGATTTTCCCAATGAGATCGAGTCCCCACTGTGAAAAGGGCCATGGTGTGATGATTGGATGAAGCTCTTGAGCTGGAGCATGGATGAGGTCCCCGTGTTGCTGACACTGTAGACACTTCTTGACATATTCATGTGCCTCTCTGTCCATGGTAGGCCAGTAATACCCACTCCTCAGCAATTTCTTAGACAAGGTCATGCCACTCGAATGAGAACCACAGATGCCGTTGTGCACCTCAGTTAAGGCAGCCGAAGCCTCCTCAGGGTTAAGACATCTTAGTAAGGTTCCTTCTATGCTTCTACGATAAAGGGTTTCTCCTAAAATGACAAAACGAGATGCTTTCTTGATAAAGGTTCGTCTAAGGCTTGAACGCAAATCGGCGGGAATGATACCTATCCTAAGGTATGTGTAAATGTCTTGGTACCACTGATCATTTGGACCAACGATTTCGCACACAAATTCTGACTCTGGTACCTTGAATGCTGGTACGAGAAGCTGCTCTACCAAGAAGTCGTATTTCGGAACATTTTGAGGGATCTCTAAGAGTGATCCAATAGTTGCCATTGCGTCTGCTGCTCTGTTGTTGGTTCTTGGTACTTGCTCAAATGTGATGTCAACAAAATATTCCTTGAGATTTTCCACCAGCCTTTTGTATGGAGTTAGCTTATCATCCTTTGTTTGGTACTCATTGTTCACTTGATTTATGATAAGCTGTGAATCTCCATATACCTTCAATGCCATAATGTTCCACTGTACTGCTATCCTGAGACCTATAGTTAAAGCCTCGTATTCTGCAATGTTGTTGGTACAAGGGAATGCTAGTTTGTATGATCTTGGTATACAATCCCCTTGTGGAGTGATGAAGAAGATACCAGCTCCTGACCCATGTTGTGTGTAGGACCATCAAAGTATAGTTTCCAATGAGTAGCTATGTCAATGTTGAAAATGGATTCATCTGGAAATTCTGAAACAAGTGGGCTCTCCGCATAGATAGGTGCATCTGCCAGTTGGTCTGCAATGACCTGTCCCTTGATTGCCTTGCGCTCCACATACTCAATGTCATATTCTGATAATATCATTACCCACTTAGCCATTCTTCCCGTAAGCATTGCCTTTGAAAGAAGATACTTTAAGGGATCAATTTTAGCTATGAGTTTGATCTTGTGTGCCAACATGTAGTGTCTGAATTTTTGGGATGCAAACACCACTGCTAGGCAAGCTTTTTCAATGAATGTATAGTTTAACTCATGGCCCACCATTGTACGGCTGATGTAGTATATGGCTCTTTCTATTCCATTTTCATCATGTTGTGCTAGGAGAGCACCAAGGGCTGCTGCAGTTGCTGAGATATAAAGGATCAATGGTTTGTTCTGAATTGGAGGCCTTAGTACTGGAGGTGTTAACAGATATTCCTTGATTTTGTTGAAGGCTTGTTCACATTTGTCATCCCATTTGTACGTTACCCCCTTGTGGAGTAGGTGAGAGTAAGGGATTTGTTTGTCTGCTAATTGTGCTATGAACCTGCGAATTGACTGAAGCCTGCCTTGGAGACCTCTCAGTTGTTTCAATGTCCTAGGAGCTTCCATTTCAAGTATTGCTTTCACCTTTGCCGGATCAATCTCAATGCCTCTCATTGACACTATGTAACCCAACAACTTTCCTGATTGTACGCCAAAGACACACTTCTTGGGATTCAAACGAACCTTGTATTCTTCTAGTCTGTCAAAGATAGCACTCAAGACCGATATATGATCCTCCTTCTTTTTGGATTTTCCCAGGATGTCATCAACATAGTCCTCAACTGTTTTGTGGATCATGTCATGGAATATTAGTGTCATGGCCCTTTGGTATGTGGCCCCGGCGTTCTTTAAGCCGAATGGCATTACGTTCCAGCAGTATGTTCCCCATGGGCAAGTGAAAGCCGTCTTGTGTTGATCTTCTTTTGCTATCATAATCTGGTTGTATCCTGAAAATCCGTCCATAAGTGATAGCATCTCGTGCCCTGCGGTCATGTCTACTATCATGTCGATGTTGGGGAGCGGGAAATCATCCTTGGGACATGCTTTGTTCAAATCTCTGAAATCCGTACAGATTCTTATGGCTCCGTCAGGCTTTGATACGGGTACCAAGTTCGATACCCATTCTGGATAATCAATTGGTCGAATGAATCCCACATCTAATAGCTTTTTGAGCTCCATTTTGACTAACAAAGCAATTTGAGGATGCATTTTGCGAAGCTTCTGTCTCACAGGTTTAGCTTTAGGATAGACTGCCAAGTGATGAACCACTACCTCTGGATCCAATCCTGGCATATCAGCATAGGTCCACGCAAAATTTATCTTCCTTTCCTTTAAGAAGGTAGCCAACTCCTCTTGTTCTTTGCATAATAATGACTCAGCGTAGAATGTAATATGAGGAGTTTCTTGTGTTCCCAGATTGATGGGGTTGCACTTTTCTGCTAGCATAGCTGACTTTTCTTGGTGTATAGCTGTAAGAGGAAGATTGAATCCCCCATCCTCAGGCGCCTCAGAGAGGTTTTCACCATTGGATGCGTCCTTTCTTTTTACTTTTTTAGAGTCGGAGAGTGCCACAAGGTGGTTTTCACTCAAGGACTTGGAGATTATTCTCAATTTTTTATTTTTGCGACTGAGGGATTCAATCGTTTCTCCATAGTATGCATGTGTATCCAGCTCTATGATAAAACCTGCCTTATGATCCCCACATGGAATGTCATCCCTAAGTCCCATGAATTCCGAGAGCGCCTTATCGTTTTCAAACATGTCAAGAATTGGTGGTCCTCGTTGGTCGTAATCAATCAGTTGGGGATAGACTAATCGGATTTCATTGCTTTGGTTTTCAGACTCATAAGACAAGGTGCTAATCATAAGGACATTAGTATCCTCAAACAACAAAGGTAATCCTATTTCTGGTGACTCAGTTAAATCAGTGGGCATTCCTAAAGTCATGGAGGATTTTGGAGTAGCTACAGATTCCTGAGGAGGCGTTCGGTTCCGTCTATCCTGGGCACCTCGACCAAGTACAGTTACCTTAGGAGTAGGATGACCAATGCCAAGATTTTTTATTTGCTTCTCAGGTATAATGGGTATTACACGCCCGTTATTATCTTGGCCTAACCCTTGGTTCCGGTTATAGCCCATCAAGAGCATCATCTTCATACCTCTGTTTCGTTCGTCCATAGGCAATTCAACTGCCGGTATATCATCTCAATAAAGGAGATGAGATAGGTCTCCCCCTAATGTTTCCTGACCAAGATCTCCTGCACTTGTGAAGGTAGGGTTTCGTTCATAGGAGCCTTGAGATGTTGAAGCTTCTTGTGATTGTGGTCGTCCTCTTGATCTAGGAGATTGTGGTAGCTCTCCTACTACAAAAGCATTCTTAGGCATTGAATAGTTTCCACAACCATCATCTTGTATTATGACTTTGATATCAGAAAAGGCGGGGATGGCGGGGGTGGAGGGTGTCTCTGTCACAGAAGTGAGAGTGGCGGGATCCACGTAAGGTGTTGATGGGCCTTCATCGTTCTTGGGTACTTGCGGGATCTTGTAGTATTTTGCCTCTAGATTTTTGCAGTAGGCAAATGGCTCAGGATCTCCATGGATAGTAACCTCTTGACCTTCATGTGTGAATTTCACACATTGATGAAAGGTTGAAGCTACAGCTTGCATTGCATGTATCCATGGTCGCCCTAGGAGAATGTTGTATGGTAAATCGAGGTCCAAGACCTGACAGTTGGTTTGCATGATGGCGGGTCCAACCTGGACAGGAAGCTGAATGGTGCCTTGGGATACCCTTTCCTGGTCATCGTATGCTCTTATTGTGATGCCTTTTCCTTTGTCAATTGAATCCTCTGAAATGTTCAAATTCTTTAGAAGCTTTAAGGAGCAAATATTTAAGCCTGCACCTCCATCCACCAAGACTCTCTTGACTTTCTTTTTATTTACGTACACCTCCAGATGAAGTGCACGGTTGTGAGATGGTTGTGTGGGGAAGTCTTGTTCAGAAAATGTAAGAATGTTAGGTGTGGTGATATTTGCGACCATAGCTTGGAATTGTTCTGCATCTAGATCTGCGGGGACAGTAGATGACGCCAAAGCTTCTTCTAGAATCTTTTTGTGTGCAGATGAGATTTTGAGTAACTCCATGATGGAGATATGTGCAGGGGTTCTTTTCAATTGATCCAAGACATTATAGCCACTAGGGTTAGACCTTGGATTCGATGTGGAATTTCTGCTTGGTTGGGATGGTGCTGCAATGGTAACCTTTCCACCTCTTGTGGTGACTCCACAATCGGCTTGGGCCCCTTTGATGGTGATGACTCCACAAAACTCGTCTAAACAAGCAACAACACCCTCGTATGTGTGGTTGACATTTTTATAAGCCCCTTTTCCTTTGTCTTGATCTTTGTTTCCTTTGTTACCATGATTCGGCATCGGATTCGTGTAAATCTTGAGATCTTTGTTTCCTGATGGTGCTTCCACATCTATGATTTTGTCATCTATGAGGTCTTGAATTAGATTTTTGAGCCTCATGCAGTTGTCTGTCGTGTGTCCCTTGAGTTTGTGGAAGTCACAAAGATAATTCTCATTATACCATGGTGGCTTGACCGATGGTTCTTGATAATTATTATGTGTAGGGACCGCTATCAATTTTTCATCTACCAATCTTTTCATGATTGCTTCAGCAGGTTCCCCAAGGAGTGTGTATTTTCGTTTGGGAAAGAACTTGTTTCACTGTGGTCTTCCCTGATTATCAATGTTGTTTGTGTTTTGGTTATGGGATGGTTGGACCACAGTATTGACTTGTCGATTGCTTTGATTGGTATTTTGGTGTTGTTGTTGTTGGGATGGTGGATTGTTCTTCCGTGGGGCACTAATGACAACTTTGGCGCCAACAACACCATCATTGGTTACATTACGATTCTTTGCCCATGTTCGTGGTTTGTCATGATAATTGGATGATGAGCGGCCTTCTTGATATGATGAGGTTTCTCCCTGCGTGGCAAGGGCTTGTTCGATATTGAGCGCCCTAGGTATCAATTGGTCGTAAGTGGTGACGTTTTGCATTTTGAGGTGGAAGGCCAAGGGCCCATCAAGATTCGCAATGATAGTTCCCACTTGTTGTTCTTCAGGCATGGACCACTTGCTTTGATTAGCTTTGGATCGCCCTCGTTGTAAGAAAGCACCGAATGATTCATTTTTCCCTTGTTTGAGAGATGATAATTCCTGTAAGCTAACCTCCATGGGAGTGTTGAAGGAATAATTATGTATGAAGGCATCCACGATTTCCTGGAATTTTTTGATTCAAGAAAGTCGAGAAAACCAATCAATAGCGTTTCCAGCCAAGCTTCTTGGGAATAATCTCATCAAGTACGTGTCGTCGTGAGCCACCTCCATGCAATGTACTTGAAATTCCCTGATGTGATCTTCAGGGTTACCCGTTCCGCGATATTTGTCAAATTTAGGGATCTCAAACCCTTTTGGGAATGGTTTCATTTCTACGCTCCTATCAAATGGATAAGGGCATAGGTTTTTTTGTGGTTTTGGTGTCCTTCCTGATTGAAGGTCAAGCACTTGTTGTGACAGAAATTTTATTTGTGCGGTGACATCCAATTGTGGATCAGGAGGAGGAATGAAGGTGTTCTGGGGGGGTGGAGTGGGTGTTTGAATGGGTGGAATGTTTGCTTGTTGTGCCATGTATTCTTTCAACAACGCTTGTTGTTGATCTTGCTGTTGTTGCGCTAATAGAGCTTGTTGTTGTGCTTGATGTTGTTGGTCCAACAATGCTTGTTGTTGGTCAGCTAGGGCTTGTTGGGCTGCTTCTTGTTGCTCTTGGTATTGCTCTAACGCTTTCTGATATGCGAGTTGTTGGGCTGCTTGTTGTTGTGCAAAGTACTGCGCTTGTGCTTGCACTCGTGCTTGGGCATCTTGGGCATCTTTTCCAGCTTGAGTAACTGTGCGTTTGTGCAGCTTTAGGCAGCTTGAGTAGCTTGAGCAAATTTTGTGCAGCGTTTGTGCAGCCTGGAGCCGCCCCAGCGGCTTGTGCAGCCCGCTGTTGTTGCTGCAAACAAAGCCTACCAGGCCTGGTTGTGCCTGCTTGCCGCTGCGGCATCGTTTGAGCCTGGATTCCTTGCCGTGAAGCCTGAGAAGCCGCGTGTGGCTATAGGCGCTTCATTGAACTGGTTTGATACTGTTTATTAAATTGTTGGTATGTTTGAACAAAGATTGTAATGTATTTACCTGGTTTGGTCAGCAGCTGGTGGTGGTGGTGGATCGGAATCAGGCTGGAAGCCTGAGACGCCAGATGACGGTGGGAGGTCATACGTAAGGTGGATGGGGTAGTGGCTCTGAGCAGTGGATGCAAAGTATTGATGGAATGTGGTGATAGGTGCATTTGGGATGGGTGAAGCGATAGGAATGGTGGGACTAGGTGAAGTGGTAGGAATGGTAGAGATGAGCGAAATAGTGGGTATTTGAGAGACCATATTTTGATTAGCTATCATGTGTTGGTTTGATGTGGATGGTGTGTTTGAAAGATGCGATGTACCCCCTTGGTTGGATGAATTGATTTGGATGGGGTGATTTATGTTAGGGAAAGGTGGAAATTTAGGTAAAGGGGGGATCCCTAAACCAAAATATGGTGTTGACGTGGTGGGAGGTGTGAATGATTTGAAAGGTGGAAAATTTTCTTGTGCAAATGAAGAGACAAATCCGTAGGGTCTCTCTATTTCGGATGAGCTTGCTTGTACCAAAGGTCTAGACACTTGTGTGTCAAGGGAAAATGATGAGGTGGTATGGTAAGGAACCTCAGATGTATCGATAAATCCAAGTGGGTTGTAAAGTGGATTTTGATGCGTGTTGAAGAGGGTATCATCCTCATTGATAGTAGGTTCTATGGTGGTAATGGAAGTGGTTGATTGTGGAAGGGTGTTTTGGTCATTTGGTACAAGAAGCTCATCCTCAATAGTGTTGAGAATTGATGGATTTATTTTAGCCATTGCGCGAAGAAACTTTTGTAGTTTTGGTTGTTTGAGCATCTCAAGAACTTCTTCCTCACTTAATTCTGTTGGTGTGATGTCTTCCACCAAGACCTCTTTTTGTGGATCGTGCGTAGTGATAGTGAGGTCTGGAAGTGGTGTGTTTTGGATTTCTGGAATGTTTTGGCTTAGATCACTTGTGGTTGATGTTTCTTGATTTAACTCCATGTTCCTCTTGTGTTGTGATCTTGTTTGAACCATAAAAGAGCAAACTAGGATGTGTAAAAGATCAAAGATGTGAAGATGAAAGGTGTATGATATATGGATGAGAGTGAAAGTTTTGAATTTGTATTGAAAATCTTGATGTGATGCTAGGTACTTTGGGTTTGCTTTGATTGATGTTTAGACTTTGAATTCTGTCTTTTGAATGTTGATGTTTGAGCAAGAGATATCCCCAAGATGTTTGGATGATGATCTAAAAAAGATAACTAATGCTCGTAAATGATAGTTTGATTTAGGAGTGAGAATAGGATGCGTCTACTCACAAGCTAACCAAAAGATAATCCAAATTAGTGATGGGAGAAGGATGCATCTATCCACCATTAATTTGAACAAAGTGATAATTCAACTAAGCATGTGCAAAGGGATTCATTCACACACTTGAGTTGAACAAGTTTGATGTTTGAACAATTCAAAGTCTCATGTTTGAAAAGTTTTGATGTCTACCAAAGGAGCCTAGCATAGTTGTGTCAAGATTTTCTCAAAATGTTGGTGAGATGTTTATGGTTGATGATGTTTTTGATGGATGAATGTTTGTTTTGATCTTAGAATGACCCTAGTTTAGACTTTTGCTTAACAAGACCAAGGTATTGAAGAACATGTTATGCCCTAAGCAAGGTATCCAATCCCTTGAAACAATCTTGGATTTTGTGTGTAGTAAAATGAATATAAAGTGGGGTTGTCTCTTGAAGCATGTCTATAGAAATTAGCCAACAACTTTTCTCTAAAATCATATAACCTTTTGAGTCTTTGTTGGTGTTGTTTTGGGCTAAGTTTCCTTTTCTTGGGTTTTTGTATCTTGACCTTGCGAGAAATCATTGAAAAGACATGTGTGGGGCTCAATTGCTTATCTTTGCTTTTAATGACTTCTTTTTACCAAATACACTTTCTTGATTATGTTTCAAACTAAAGATGTCCTATGTCAAAATTCCTTTTCTTCCCACAAAGT
>VDFB02137365.1:6633928-6674916 GCA_007258455.2 Sequoia sempervirens | reverse complement strand
TGTTCAAAATGGATGGTTATGGATGACAATGCAAATGAGATGATTTTAAGATGCTTAGGATAACAAATCTATATTATCCTAAACAACTTAAATGATGATATGATATGAGATGGATGAGATTGATGATGTGATATGCCGTGATTATGCAATGGATGAGTTTATGAAATGCTTAGACTAACAGATCTATATTATGATGATGATGCATGTGAGATGATATGCAAAATTTTGATGATTTATGGATGCAAGATAAATGCATAATGGATGCATGATGAATGAATGCTAACGGTTTGTGGATGCAGGATGGATGCATGATGGACTATTCATGATGCAATGTTAGCATGAAAATGAGATGATGACAAGAAGATCCAACAAGTCCATGATTGGTCGAGACTTTATTAGAGATGATGATGATAGATGATGATAGATGAATGATAAAAGATGATGATGATAAATGATGATGATAGATGGATGATTTGCTTATCAAGGATTGGGATTTTCAAAGGATCACTTACTTTATTTTTGATAACACGCCTAAGCACGATGCATCAAGGTATAAAGGACCAGGATGGCGTTGTACTTAGTGTGATGGAATTTGACTCGACAAAAAGATAGGAGTAATCTTGTTCACACTTGACATACGGAAACCTTGCTAGGATGCACTTTAGAAGTCTCAAACATCTCGGACCAAAACACGGAAAGGTATAACCAATCAATGCAATAGTCAACAAGCTATCTGAAACATCCTCCATACATATCTAACAAAGCAAGTATTCGCCAAGTTATTTTACAAGAACGCCCAACAAGCATAGCAGACAAAATAATAATATCGCCACCTACCTTTCTCTCTAAATCCTTCGCTCGATATCATCGAGGTCCTTGAATGAGCGCAGAATATGATAAATCAAAAGAAAAGATCATATACAAGCAGCCAATGTTCTTCATACCTTCACCAGGGATGGTTTAAAGATGGGAGCCAAAACTCATTGCCAAAAGATAATGTCCATTGTCGGAACGGATCCTAGGACATGTTAATGACACGTCATTTTGTTTACCCAAATTGGTTGATTTGATAAAAGCGCCCATTGTCGGAACGGATCCTAGGAAATGCTTTGTATCAAATGATGATGAAATTGATTTATGATTTATATGCCATTGATAAGAAAAGAGTTGACCAACTTGCTTGCCGACAGACCTATACTTGAGATTTTGACAGTTTAGGTTTTTACGTTTGACTGCTAGACTTGTTTCTGACTGTTTTACCAAAGGTTGAGGGTGATGACGATTTATTATGGATGATTGATTATTGCGAGTGTAAGCGAGATGAGGTGGATGGATTTTTTCAAATATTTGGATGTTTTTGGAATTTTGCAATGTTTTGAGGCTGTTTTTTTTTTTTTGGTAATTTTTCGAGGTTTTACAAATGTTTTGATTTTCGATTTTTCCAATGTTTTTGGGATTTTACGAGATTTTGACCAAGAGACTAACCTAAAGACCTATCCTAGGGGCCTCGGGGGCTTATCGATAGATTAGCCTTGCCTACGTTATACATGCAGACCACGAAGTTCGACCGACAACTTTGATCACCGATGCATGTATGAAGATATACATGATGAAATGTCTTTATTATGATCAACTCCTATAGGATCGACCTAAATGTTCTGGGATGATCAAAGATCAACCTTGCCTAATGCTCAAGCTCGAGATCTAATGAAGTTCGACAAGACGACCTTTGTTTTGATTCCTAAATGACTTTTGACCTATTTTTGATTGATGTTTTGAATGTTTTGGGATTTTGAAATGTTTTTGAATGTTTTTGATTTTTTATTTTCTCGATGTTTTGATTTTTGGATTTTCCTCGATGTTTTTGGATTTTTTCTCTGATTTTCATGTTTTTGGATTTTTCTGATTTTCCGATGTTTTGGATTTTTCCTCATTTTCTCATGTTTTTGATTTTTTGATTTTCCTCGATGTTTTTGGATTTTTTGGATTTTCTCTCGATGTTTTTGGATTTTTCTCATTTTTCATGTTTTGATTTTTCTGACATGTTTTTGGATTTTCTCGATTTTCTCATGTTTTTGGATTTTCTGATTTTCTGATGTTTTTGGATTTTCTGATTTTCTGATGTTTAAGATCATACACGAATCCGATCCGATGAGAACGTGCCCCCAGCGTGAGGCTATAGACTACTCCGATATAGGCAGGACAAACTTGACCTTTTAAGTGGGCCGAGTAGCTCTAGGAGGAATTATGACACAAATGAAAGACCAAGCTATGGTGCAGATGCGGATGGAAGGGTGAAATGCGATGATATGCAATGAGTGAATGAATGATGCAAAGCAAGTCACGGAGACCAAGATGGATGGAGAGTGCTTATTTACACAAGGTGCCTGTTTAACAGGTTTTCGCCGAAGTAACCATTTTTTCAGGACTTTTTATGATTTTTTGGATTTTTTGGTTCTATACCTTGAAAGATTTAGGCATAAAACTTTTTGAGATGGGAGCTATTCATTGGCTCCTGTAGAGGTTCCCCTTCGGGTGTTGATAACTGATATGCCCCTGATTTGTAGCTTGCTATGATGACAAAGGGTCCTAGCCAGTTGGGTTCAAACTTGCCGTTGCCATTTGGGTTCAAGACATTCTTCTGATTCTCTTTTAGCACCAATTCTCCAACCTCGGAAAGTTCTCGCTTCGATTTTCTTGTTGTAGTCTTTTCGGCCTATTCTCGATACACTCTTATGCATGGTTTAAAGCACTGTGACGCTGCTCGGCCCAACAGCTCCGTTCGCTCGGGCCTTGAAACTCTATACTCTTCGTCCGCGTGATGAGGTTTTGCAATGATACTCTGAGGGATGGTAGCTCTATCTCAATGGGAAAGATGGCCTCTGATCCGTAGACCAAGGAAAATGGTGTGGCACCAGTGGGTGTGCAGATGCTAGTTCGGTAAGCCCAAAGGGCAGGATTAAGTTGCAAATGCCAGTCACGACCTGCGTCATTGACTGTTTTCTTAAGGATTTTGAGGATGGTTTTATTTGTAGCTTCTACTTGGCCATTGCCTTGGGGATAGTATGGGGTGGAAAAGCGATGTTGGATTTTGAACTTATCACATAGGTCACAGACTTCCTGATTTTTTAATGGTGTCCCATTATCTGAGATAATAGCTTGTGGAACACCATAGCGGCATATGAGATAGTTCAGGATGAACTTTGAGATCTGCTTTCCTGTTATGTAGGTCATAGGTATGGCTTCAACCCACTTGGTGAAGTACTCAGTTGTAGTTATAATGAATTTGTGACCATTGGATGAGGTGGGTGTGATTTTCCCAATGAGATCGAGTCCCCACTGTGAAAAGGGACATGGTGTGATGATTGGATGAAGCTCTTGAGCTGGAGCATGGATGAGGTCCCCGTGTTGCTGACACTGTAGACACTTCTTGACGTATTCATGTGCCTCTCTGTCCATGGTAGGCCAGTAATACCCACTCCTCAACAATTTCTTAGATAGGGTCAGGCCACTCGAATGAGAACCACAGATGCCGTTGTGCACCTCAGTTAGGGCAGCCGAAGCCTCCTCAGGGTTAAGACATCTTAGTAAGGTTCCTTCTATGCTTCTACGATAAAGGGTTTCTCCTAAAATGACAAAACGAGATGCTTTCTTGATAAAGGTTCGTCTAAGTCTTGAACGCAAATCGGCGGGAATGATACCTATCCTAAGGTATGTGTAAATGTCTTGGTACCACTGATCATTTGGACCAACGATTTCGCACACAAATTCTGACTCTGGTACCTTGAATGCTGGTACGAGAAGCTGCTCTACCAAGAAGTCATATTTCAGAACATTTTGAGGGATCTCTAAGAGTGATCCAATAGTTGCCATTGCGTCTGCTGCTCTGTTGTTGGTTCTTGGTACTTGCTCAAATGTGATGTCAACAAAATATTCCTTGAGATTTTCCACCAGCCTTTTGTATGGAGTTAGCTTATCATCCTTTGTTTGGTACTCATTGTTCACTTGATTTATGATAAGCTGTGAATCTCCATATACCTTCAATGCCATAATGTTCCACTGTACTGCTATCCTGAGACCTATAGTTAAAGCCTCATATTCTGCAATGTTGTTGGTACAAGGGAATGCTAGTTTGTATGATCTTGGTATACAATCCCCTTGTGGAGTGATGAAGAAGATACCAGCTCCGGACCCATGTTGTGTGTAGGAGCCATCAAAGTATAGTTTCCAATGAGTAGCTATGTCAATGTTGAAAATGGATTCATCTGGAAATTCTGAAACAAGTGGGTTCTCCGCATAGATAGGTGCGTCTGCCAGTTGGTCTGCAATGACCTGTCCCTTGATTGCCTTGTGCTCCACATACTCAATGTCATATTCTAATAATATCATTACCCACTTAGCCATTCTTCCCGTAAGCATTGCCTTTGAAAGAAGATACTTTAAGGGATCAATTTTAGCTATGAGTTTGATCTTGTGTGCCAACATGTAGTGTCTGAATTTTTGGGATGCAAACACCACTACTAGGCAAGCTTTTTCTATGAATGTATAGTTTAACTCATGGCCCACCATTGTACGGTTGATGTAGTAGATGGCTCTTTCTATTCCATTTTCATCATGTTGTGCTAGGAGAGCACCAAGGGCTGCTGCAGTTGCTGAGATATAAAGGATCAATGGTTTGTTCTGGATTGGAGGCCTTAGTACTGGAGGTGTTAACAGATATTCCTTGATTTTGTTGAAGGCTTGTTCACATTTGTCATCCCATTTGTACGTTACCCCCTTGTGGAGTAGGTGAGAGTAAGGGATTTGTTTGTCTGCTAATTGTGCTATGAACCTGCGAATTGACTGAAGCCTGCCTTGGCGACCTCTCAGTTGTTTCAATGTCCTAGGAGCTTCCATTTCAAGTATTGCTTTCACCTTTGCCGGATCAATCTCAATGCCTCTCATTGACACTATGTAACCCAACAACTTTCCTGATTGTACGCCAAAGACACACTTCTTGGGATTCAAACGAACCTTGTATTCTTCTAGTCTGTCAAAGATATCACTCAAGACCGATATATGATCCTCCCTCTTTTTGGATTTTCCCAGGATGTCATCAACATAGTCCTCAACTGTTTTGTGGATCATGTCATGGAATATTAGTGTCATGGCCCTTTGGTATGTGGCCCCGGCGTTCTTTAAGCCGAATGGCATTACGTTCCAGCAGTATGTTCCCCATGGGCAAGTGAAAGCCGTCTTGTGTTGATCTTCTTTTGCTATCATAATCTGGTTGTATCCTGAAAATCCGTCCATAAGTGATAGCATCTCATGCCCTGCTGTCATGTCTACAATCATATCAATGTTAGGCAACGGAAAATCATCCTTTGGGCAAGCCTTGTTCAAGTCCCTAAAGTCCGTACAGATTCTTATGGCTCCATCGGGCTTTGATACGGGTACCAAGTTCGATACCCATTCTGGATAATCAATTGGTCGAATGAATCCCACATCTAATAGCTTTTTGAGCTCCATTTTGACTAACAAAGCAATTTGAGGATGCATTTTGCGAAGCTTCTGTCTCACAGGTTTAGCTTTAGGATAGACTGCCAAGTGATGAACCACTACCTCTGGATCCAATCCTGGCATATCAGCATAGGTCCACGCAAAATTTATCTTCCTTTCATTTAAGAAGGTAGCCAACTCCTCTTGTTCTTTGCATAATAATGACTCAGCGTAGAATGTAATATGAGGAGTTTCTTGTGTTCCCAGATTGATGGGGTTGCACTTTTCTGCTAGCATAGCTGACTTTTCTTGGTGTATAGCTGTAAGAGGAAGATTGAATCCCCCATCCTCAGGCGCCTCAGAGAGGTTTTCACCATTGGATGCGTCCTTTCTTTTTACTTTTTTAGAGTCGGAGAGTGCCACAAGGTGGTTTTCACTCAAGGACTTGGAGATTATTCTCAATTTTTTATTTTTGCGACTGAGGGATTCAATCGTTTCTCCATAGTATGCATGTGTATCCAGCTCTATGATAAAACCTGCCTTATGATCCCCACATGGAATGTCATCCCTAAGTCCCATGAATTCTGAGAGCGCCTTATCGTTTTCAAACATGTCAAGAATTGGTGGTCCTCGTTGGTCGTAATCAATCAGTTGGGGATAGACTAATCGGATTTCATTGCTTTGGTTTTCAGACTCATAAGACAAGGTGCTAATCATAAGGACATTAGTATCCTCAAACAACAAAGGTAATCCTATTTCTGGTGACTCAGTTAAATCAGGGGGCATTCCTAAAGTCATGGAGGATTTTGGAGTAGCTACAGATTCCTGAGGAGGCGTTCGGTTCCGTCTATCCTGGGCACCTCGACCAAGTACAGTTACCTTAGGAGTAGGATGACCAATGCCAAGATTTTTTATTTGCTTCTCAGGTATAATGGGTATTACACGCCCGTTATTATCTTGGCCTAACCCTTGGTTCCGGTTATAGCCCATCAAGAGCATCATCTTCATACCTCTGTTTCGTTCGTCCATAGGCAATTCAACTTCCGGTATATCATCTCGATAAAGGAGATGAGATAGGTCCCCCTCTAATGTTTCCTGACCAAGATCTCCTGCACTTGTGAAGGTAGGGTTTCGTTCATAGGAGCCTTGAGATGTTGAAGCTTCTTGTGATTGTGGTCGTCCTCTTGATCTAGGAGATTGTGGTAGCTCTCCTACTACAAAAGCATTCTTAGGCATTGAATAGTTTCCACAACCATCATCTTGTATTATGACTTTGATATCAGAAAAGGCGGGGATGGCGGGGGTGGAGGGTGTCTCTGTCACAGAAGTGAGAGTGGCGGGATCCACGTAAGGTGTTGATGGGCCTTCATCGTTCTTGGGTACCTGCGGGATCTTGTAGTATTTTGCCTCTAGATTTTTGCAGTAGGCAAATGGCTCAGGATCTCCATGGATAGTAACCTCTTGACCTTCATGTGTGAATTTCACACATTGATGAAAGGTTGAAGCTACAGCTTGCATTGCATGTATCCATGGTCGCCCTAGGAGAATGTTGTATGGTAAATCGAGGTCCAAGACCTGACAGTTGGTTTGCATGATGGCGGGTCCAACCTGGACAGGAAGCTGAATGGTGCCTTGGGATACCCTTTCCTGGTCATCGTATGCTCTTATTGTGATGCCTTTTCCTTTGTCAATTGAATCCTCTGAAATGTTCAAATTCTTTAGAAGCTTTAAGGAGCAAATATTTAAGCCTGCACCTCCATCCACCAAGACTCTCTTGACTTTCTTTTTATTTACGTACACCTCCAGATGAAGTGCACGGTTGTGAGATGGTTGTGTGGGGAAGTCTTGTTCAGAAAATGTAAGAATGTTAGGTGTGGTGATACTTGCGACCATAGCTTGGAATTGTTCTGTATCTAGATCTGCGGGGACAGTAGATGACGCCAAAGCTTCTTCTAGAATCTTTTTGTGTGCAGATGAGATTTTGAGTAACTCCATGATGGAGATATGTGCAGGGGTTCTTTTCAATTGATCCAAGACATTATAGCCACTAGGGTTAGACCTTGGATTGGATGTGGAATTTCTGCTTGGTTGGGATGGTGCTGCAATGGTAACCTTTCCACCTCTTGTGGTGACTCCACAATCGGCTTGGGCCCCTTTGATGGTGATGACTCCACAAAACTCATCTAAACAAGCGACAACACCCTCGTATGTGTGGTTGACATTTTTATAAGCCCCTTTTCCTTTGTCTTGATCTTTGTTTCCTTTGTTGCCATGATTCGGCATCGGATTCGTGTAAATCTTGAGATCTTTGTTTCCTGATGGTGCTTCCACATCTATGATTTTGTCATCTATGAGGTCTTGAATTAGATTTTTGAGCCTCATGCAGTTGTTTGTCGTGTGTCCCTTGAGTTTGTGGAAGTCGCAAAGATAATTCTCATTATACCATGGTGGCTTGACCGATGGTTCTTGATAATTATTATGTGTAGGGACCGTTATCAATTTTTCATCTACCAATCTTTTCATGATTGCTTCAGCAGGTTCCCCAAGGAGTGTGTATTTTCGTTTGGGGAAGAACTTGTTTCGCTGTGGTCCTCCCTGATTATCAATGTTGTTTGTGTTTTGGTTATGGGATGGTTGGACCACAGTATTGACTTGTCGATTGCTTTGATTGGTATTTTGGTGTTGTTGTTGTTGGGATGGTGGATTGTTCTTCCGTGGGGCACTAATGACAACTTTGGCGTCAACATCACCATCATTGGTTACATTACGATTCTTTGCCCATGTTCGTGGTTTGTCATGATAATTGGATGATGAGCGGCCTTCTTGATATGATGAAGTTTCTCCCTGCGTGGCAAGGGCTTGTTCGATATTGAGCGCCCTAGGTATCAATTGGTCGTAAGTGGTGATGTTTTGCATTTTGAGGTGGAAGGCCAAGGGCCCATCAAGATTCGCAATGATAGTTCCCACTTGTTGTTCTTCAGGCATGGACCACTTGCTTTGATTAGCTTTGGATCGCCATCGTTGTAAGAAAGCACCGAATGATTCATTTTTCCCTTGTTTGAGAGATGATAATTCCTGTAAGCTAACCTCCATGGGAGTGTTGAAGGAATAATTATGTATGAAGGCATCCACGATTTCCTGGAATTTTTTGATTCCAGAAAGTCGAGAAAACCAATCAATAGCGTTTCCAGCCAAGCTTCTTGGGAATAATCTCATCAAGTACGTTTCGTCGTGAGCCACCTCCATGCAATGTACTTGAAATTCCCTGATGTGATCTTCAGGGTTACCCGTTCCGCGATATTTGTCAAATTTAGGGATCTCAAACCCTTTTGGGAATGGTTTCATTTCTACGCTCCTATCAAATGGATAAGGGCATAGGTTTTTTTGTGGTTTTGGTGTCTTTCCTGATTGAAGGTCAAGCACTTGTTGTGACAGAAATTTTATTTGTGCGGTGACATCCAATTGTGGATCAGGAGGTGGAATGAAGGTGTTCTGGGGGGGTGGAGTGGGTGTTTGAATGGGTGGAATGTTTGCTTGTTGTGCCATGTATGCTTTCAACAACGCTTGTTGTTGATCTTGTTGTTGTTGCGCTAATAGAGCTTGTTGTTGTGCTTGATGTTGTTGGTCCAACAATGCTTGTTGTTGGTCAGCTAGGGCTTGTTGGGCTGCTTCTTGTTGCTCTTGGTATTGCTCTAACGCTTTCTGATATGCGAGTTGTTGGGCTGCTTGTTGTTGTGCAAAGTACTGCGCTTGTGCTTGCACTCGTGCTTGGGCATCTTGGGCATCTTTTGCAGCTTGTGCAGCTTGAGCAACTTGTGCGGCTTGTGCAGCTTGTGCAGCTTGAGCAGCTTGAGCAGCTTGTGTAGCTTGTGCGGCTTGTGCAGCTTGAGCGGCTTGTGCGGCTTGTGCAGCTCGTTGTTGTTGTTGCAACAAAGCTTGGGCTTGTGCTGCTTGTTGTGCTTGTTGTTGTTGCAGCAATGTTTGAGCTTGATTTTGCCGTGAAGCTTGAGAAGCGTGTGTGGCTATAGGTGCTTGCTGAATTGTTTGATATTGTTGGAGCAATTGTTGGTATGCTTTGAATGCAGCATTGTAATGGCTTACTTGGCTTGGTCGCAATGGTGGTGGTGGTGGGATCAGAATTGTGTTGGAAGTTTGAGATGTGCTTAGAGCGATGGTGGTGGTGGGAGGTTGCGATGTAAGGGGTGTGATGGGGGTAGTGGAAGTTTGAGGTATAGTGGATGTAGTGGTTGGAGTGAATGTGGTGATAGGTGCATTTGGGATGGGTGAAGTGATAGGAATGGTGGGACTAGGTGAAGTGGTAGGAATGGTAGAGATGAGCGAAATAGTGGGTATTTGAGAGACCATATTTTGATTAGCTATCATGTGTTGGTTTGATGTGGATGGTGTGTTCGAAAGATGTGATGTACCCCCTTGGTTGGATGAATTGATTTGGATGGGGCGATTTATGTTAGGGAAAGGTGGAAATTTAGGTAAAGGGGGGATCCCTAAACCAAAATATGGTGTTGACGTGGTGGGAGGTGTGAATGGTTTGAATGGTGGAAAATTTTCTTGTGCAAATGAAGAGACAAATCCGTAGGGTCTCTCTATTTCGGATGAGCTTGCTTGTACCAAAGGTCTAGACACTTGTGTGTCAAGGGAAAATGATGAGGTGGTATGGTAAGGAACCTCAGATGTATCGATAAATCCAAGTGGGTTGTAAAGTGGGTTTTGATGAGTGTTGAAGAGGGTATCATCCTCATTGATAGTAGGTTCTATGGTGGCAATGGAAGTGGTTGATTGCGGAAGGGTGTTTTGGTCATTTGGTACAAGAAGCTCATCCTCAATAGTGTTGAGAATTGATGGATTTATTTTAGCCATTGCGCGAAGAAACTTTTGTAGTTTTGGTTGTTTGAGCATCTCAAGAACTTCTTCCTCACTTAGTTCTGTTGGTGTGATGTCTTCCA
This sequence comes from Sequoia sempervirens, assembly GCA_007258455.2. Taxonomy (NCBI): domain Eukaryota; kingdom Viridiplantae; phylum Streptophyta; class Pinopsida; order Cupressales; family Cupressaceae; genus Sequoia; species Sequoia sempervirens. The sequence goes on along the minus strand of VDFB02137365.1, from coordinate 6,664,474 downwards.
CCAAGACCTCTTTTTGTGGATCGTGTGTAGTGATAGTGAGGTCTGGAAGTGGTGTGTTTTGGATTTCTGGAATGTTTTGGCTTAGATCACTTGTGGTTGATGTTTCTTGATTTAACTCCATGTTCCTCTTGTGTTGTGATCTTGTTTGAACCATAAAAGAGCAAACTAGGATGTGTAAAAGATCAAAGATGTGAAGATGAAAGGTGTATGATATATGGATGAGAGTGAAAGTTTTGAATTTGTATTGAAAATCTTGATGTGATGCTAGGTACTTTGGGTTTGCTTTGATTGATGTTTAGACTTTGAATTCTGTCTTTTGAATGTTGATGTTTGAGCAAGAGATATCCCCAAGATGTTTGGATGATGATCTAAAAAAGATAACTAATGCTCATAAAGGATAATTTGATTTAGGAGTGAGAATAGGATGTGTCTACTCACAAGCTAACCAAAAGATAATCCAAATTAGTGATGGGAGAAGGATGCATCTATCCACCATTAATTTGAACAAAGTGATAATTCAACTAAGCATGTGCAAAGGGATTCATTCACACACTTGAGTTGAACAAGTTTGATGTTTGAAGAATTCAAAGTCTCATGTTTGAAAAGTTTTGATGTCTACCAAAGGAGCCTAGCATAGTTGTGTCAAGATTTTCTCAAAATGTTGGTGAGATGTTTATGGTTGATGATGTTTTTGATGGATGAATGTTTGTTTTGATCTTAGAATGACCCTAGTTTAGACTTTTGCTTAACAAGACCAAGGTATTGAAGAACGTGTTATGCCCTAAGCAAGGTATCCAATCCCTTGAAACAATCTTGGATTTTGTGTGTAGTAAAATGAATATAAAGTGGGGTTGTCTCTTGAAGCATGTCTATAGAAATTAGCCAACAACTTTTCTCTAAAATCATATAACCTTTTGAGTCTTTGTTGGTGTTGTTTTGGGCTAAGTTTCCTTTTCTTGGGTTTTTGTATCTTGATCTTGTGAGAAATCATTGAAAAGACATGTGTGGGGCTCAATTGCTTATCTTTGCTTTTAATGACTTCTTTTTACCAAATACACTTTCTTGATTATGTTTCAAACTAAAGATGTCCTATGTCAAAATTCCTTTTCTTCCCACAAAGTGTTGTGTGGGAGTTCCAAGAAATTGAGGCAAAGGGATTTCCTAGGTTAACCCTAGTTAGAGCAAATGACGATATAAATTCAAGTGATGAGAAACCTCTAAGGACATAATCCCAAGGGAAGGCAACAACACTTAAATTTGTCAAAAGGTATTTGCTCTATCAAAAGGGGTTTGAAATTTGCATGATCATGTTTAAGTGTTTGTTTGCAAAATGTTTTCGAATACCCACTGTGTTTTCAAACAAAGAATAATTACAAGCCCTATGGATGTGATAGACAATGTTTGTTGAGTCCCCACTTGGACAAGTCCAGCTCGCCTACTTTTAGCGGATGGTTAGATGCTTGACCCCACTGGCTCCCCTCCACGACACTCACTTATACGGGGCAGCCAAGCATCAACACCATGAAACTCCCATGGCATGCTTTCCATCTCTACTAAAAGCCGTAAGGTGTAGAGGCTGCTTCAGAACGACCGTTCTTGCACCAACAAATAGATTAAGGATTTTGGCAAATTCTAGCATATAGGTTCTAGTAAGGACTTTCCGTTCGTAGGAGTTGACAACGTGGCAAGAGTCCCCTTTCGGATCCATCTTGTCGGAGCCAACCGCGTGATTATGGCGTTTAACCAAAATCCTCATTTATATCCCCGCTGGAAATACTCTTGGCTTTAGAGTGTTACCGGTTGAGTCGTCGCTTGGGTGAGTACTTTTTCCCCAAGGCAGGCCCTCTAAGATAAACAAAAGCGAGCAAAGACACAATCCGTAACTCGATCGATCTTTGATGGCACAAAGAACGAGAATGTACGTGAAAATGCCCCTACTCACACTCGCACAAGATGTTCAATTTTTAAGCCCAAAATGAAGTGTTTTAAAGCAATAAAATGTATTTTGAGTGTTTCTCTTGCACCCTAGATCGCACGAAGCGCAAGGGGAGAGGATACGTACTCAAAAGACAATCACACAAATCAAACACTTGTTCGTTTTACACCCTTCAAAGCAATTGTGAATTCGTTTTAAGCACCAAATGAAATATGAGGATTGCTTGTTCAATTTTTAACCCAAAACGAAATCTAGTAAGTGTGTTCTAAGGTTCGTTTTAAGCCCTTTGCAATGAAAAACAATTTGTTCGTTTTAGCCCCAATTGAAAACTAATGTTCTAAAACGAAAAGGAAAACAATTTCGTGAAGTGTTGATCAAACACTTAAAGTGTTAAAAAAAACACATTGTGTTTTCAAAGAAAAAAAATCTTCCCCTCCTTTCGTTTTCGTTTTGTGAAGTAGTTTTGATCAAACATTTAATGTGTTAAAAAACACATTGTGTTTTCAAACAAAAATCCTCCTCCTTCTCTTTTGCTTTGCACCTTTTCGCCTTCGTTGTTTGTTTGTACCTCCTTCGTTAGTCTTTGTTTCCCTTTTGTACCTATTGAACAAAAAAGGAAAGTATGTGAGGTTAAAAACATTAAATTAAAAACTATTTCAAGTAATAGAGATCCAATGATTTTAGATGAATAAATGATAAAGATCAATACACTCCCATATTAGACTTAATCATTGATCTCAAGTAAAAGAATGTTCTCAAATAAAGACTTAACAATAAAAAGTATTTAACAACATCCCTTTATGTTTTAAAGAAAACATTAGTCAAACAATATTTTTCATGAAAAGCTCTTTTAAAGACATAAATCATCACGAAAATCTGATCATGAAGGTTGTCAGCATTTAGTTATTGTCGCAGCATATTAAAATCACATGAAATACTCCACCTTAGATAGCTAGTCCATATATTTCAAAAACTCTTAAGTTCACCACCTACACGTGCATTCATTAAATACACAAATCATATAACTAATAGCATCCCTTTCGAAGCAAATCAATCAGCTTTTAATTCTGTCCAGACTTTATTACCAACTTTACAACTCCTCAAGACAGTCTTGACATGCGCATTAAAAGCAGCAAAGAGAATTTAATGAGTCATTTTGAATTTAGATCACCTCAATCAGAGCTACATCACTGTTAGTACGCCATAACATATAGTTTAAAATGAGTCATCTTTAAATGCTGGGCTATAACGAGATAGTTTTCCTGATGGCGCAGTAAGTACCAAATTAATTATAGCACAGCATAGCCTGATTAATGCTTCAAAGGACATCTAGCTTATAAAGCACACCACCTTATAAATGTTTTAGAATGCTCTATCAATAAAAAACCTCCTGCTCTTTAAGAATAAGAATGATATATAAGAGAACAGCAGACACACGTTCAAAACTGTCAAATAAATGCATTTGATAGGTAAAGAAATTCGCCTCCTACTTAGCTTCCAAACGTGCAGAAAAGGAAGAAATTTCCTATCATTTAAACCCACGCACAAGTGACTTGGCACAAAGATCTAAGGAACCTGCACAAAAGTATAAAAAACAGCGAATAGAATGCATTTGACAGATACAAATTTAAACTCTTAAACTTTTTGGCAGAATTCCTATTGCCTGCGCATCATAGTGGGAGTTTGTTTTTCTTTCCTTCGCATAGATGAGTTTATTGAAAAGGAAGTACATGAAATTATCAAATAAACGCTGTTCACATTCGAGCAAAGGAGCCAACAAGTAAAAGCTAGTGAGCAATAACTACACGCAGGACTATCTGAACAGCCATTAAATTGAATTCAACCACTACTAGCTCATTGGTGCTTAATACGTTGTTGAAGGGATCAAAGAGTCCCATCTAGGCTCGTGAATTTTTGCTAGTGCATTTGTTAGAAGTTTATGATAAACGTTATTCCATCCCAGCCAAATCTCGCTCAACACTTTCGGCATCTATGGAAGATGTCAGAAAAAAAAAGACCGATGAAATGATAAAGAATTGTATCTCTGATAATCTAAATGACTTTGTGGATTTGGTGGGGAGCCACAGCGACAACATGCAAGGCTGACATTCTTTGTGGAGAAGACTTGCTTCTTCTAAATGGGAGACCACCTGTCAGTTAGTTTGAAAATATTAAACGTAATGACTGCACAAAAAAGGACGATAGGCTGCTATGGACGGCTGAAGTGTGTATACCATGGGGGTGGTTGGAGTGATCAAGACTATGCAGAAATTAAAGTGCACTTAAGTCACTTGTGGAGCCAGTGAATGTAAGCTAGAGTTAGAAACACGAATTGTTGAAGTCTGCAATCTCATTCCTCATTTAAGGCGCAAACTATTACTCTTCCTGACAGCTGAGATTGGGCGTATAGACAATGCATGCGGACCAAGCAGATTGGCAGACAAAAGACTATATTCTTTTGAGCAGGGCGTGCGCGATTGATAAAGATACCCATCAAAGCATAATGAAAGGGAGATCTTTGTTAGCTGTTTGAAAGATGATGCCTTTAATTTTTTGACAGAACGCCTGAAAAAGACATTAACTCATGGTCTGCGCAATAAGAGGCATAATAAATGCTCAAGCAAATACCTTTGGCAGGTGTAAAAATAAAATCAGCGAATAACATCTTTTGAATTGAGTGAATGAAGACATTCCAACTCTAGAGATCACAATTCAAACATCCTGACAGCCATTGGATAAAATACTCACAACATAAATTATAAATGAATCAACAGAAGTAGAAACGACATAAATCATGCCTCAGTCATAAAATTATGGATGCCTATAATCAGAATCTGGTGAAACGTTGCCTTAATGTTTGATGTACTGACCAAGATTAGCGTATACCTGGAAACTGTGATTTATCGTTTATGAATCAACAAATTTTAAAATACTTTGCGTGAAAAACAAAAAGTCATGTTCTAACCACAGTACTCAAAATTGATTCAAAGAGTTGAATGTAAGTATACTATTAAGAAAACTAAACTTCCAATATCTAGCCAAAGTGTGCGTTATAATCGTATGTAAGAAGATCAAAAGGACTAGCATGCTGTAAATTTATTTTCTTTGCCAACAAACAAGAATGCAAACTAAAGAAACATGCTGCAAATTGAATGTAAGTGCCCTCCTTCTAGCGCCAAGATGAAGTACCCAAAATCTGCAATGTAAGACCAACCTCAAAAACTCATTAGAAGGGTTAGTATAACACACAAATCTGCAAATACCTCCATGGAATATATTGCAAATGCTTTCAAAAATGCAACAAATGATAATATAAAGACTAAAACATTATGAAAACAAAAGCAAGCTACCTATTCCATGTTGGATTGGTGTCACATGTGCTAGTGACCCTTTCCCAATCCTTGATCAAAGCTCAAATTGTGTAAATGCAAATGGAGATGGTGGAGTGATGATGAACAAGATCAAATCTCAAATGAAGAGAGTAACCTTGCATAAAATTGTGAAGATTGTGAAGGATTTGCTTGAGGATGATGCACCTATTTAAAGATTTTCAAAATGCCAAATGTTGAAGAGGGACCAATGTGGGATCAAAAACAAGCCAATGAATTGAGGACACTTGTCACCATGTGATTGATGGATGTATGTGCAAGATTTGGGAAGAGTGCCCAAGAGGGGGAAATTTTGAATTCAAATTTGCAATAAATGTTGAGAGGGGGACAAGGAAAAACAGCAATAAATGCCCTGTTTGACTTGTCATGTTGAGGGAAAATGATTGTTTTAATAAATCAATAAAATTGATTTATTGTGCAAGTGGATAGATCTAGATAATGCAAGTGGGATGTGATTAGCATTAGATTAGGATTAGATTAATTTAATGATGATTATGCTGATTTAATGCTGATTAACTGATTTGACTTTTGGACTTTGATAATTGATTTATTTAAAAAAAGGATGGAAAATGATCTAAGATTTGATTTAAATGGCTTTTGATTTATTTAATTAAGTGGATGATGCAAGATGAAGGTTGAATGCTAAGATTTATTTGATAAATGAACTTATTTAATGAATGGATGAAAGTGATGAATTTGCCTAATGTAAGAGCTAATTTGACCGAATCTGATCGAATGCATAATGTGAATTTTGCATGTCTACACTTGGAAAAGATAAATAAGCATTTAACCTACAAAATATAGAAATGCAAGCTAAATGAAGGATGCCAATGATGAAATAATGCAACAAGTTAGGATGTGTACCTAGGAAGTCTAGAAATGCAATGAGGATTCCAGAAATGTAAAGAAGTTGTCAAAATGTGCTAGGGAGGAAAAATAAACCCTTATTGTTGTCTTAGCCCCGTTACTATTTTGGGGGAAATACAGAATCTTCGGATGTCGGAACGAGATCTAGAAGAATTTTTGAAAATACCCTCGAGAGGACTAAGATGCCCTAGGTGGAAACTTAGTCCCATCTAGAATTTCAATAATCTCTTAATGTGGTCCCAAGGCTTGATGTCTGCACTTCCTTTTTCTCTGATCTCAGGTTCTGAAACTTTCATATTTTTCCTATAGGTGATTTTCTGTGAAGATGACAACTTTGCAATGAAACTTTACAACTTTGCAACTTTTCACTTCAAATGATCTTCAAGTCTTGAACCTAAATCTACAATCACAAACACATAAGAGGGGAAAAACTTGTTGATTGTTAGTAAATGTGGGTTTTCGTTGGTCAAGCCCCTTGTTAGTAATTAAACCTTGAAATGAAATAAAATAATGAACGGAAATGATGAATGAAAAAATTACTATGTTGCAACTCACCAAACCCTTGTAATAAGGTGCTAAAAATATGCTTGAAATGGCTACAATGGATGGGGTTCTTAACTCTTTCTTGAAGGATGTAGATCTTGAATAAAACACTTGCTTGAATCATAAACCCTACACCACAAATGTTAGCACAATAACAAACATGATGCAACAATATCCTTGATATGATGCTTGAATCTTGATGATGGCTCCAAATGCTTGATGAAATGATATTGAATTATCAATTTTCTATTACGAATGCTCTCAAAAAAGACTTGGATGAGAAATGAATGAATGAACCTTGTATTTATACTTATCTATGCTTAATATCCCAAAATTACACCACACCAAGCCAACATATGAATTCATTAATTAAAGAATGCTAAATCTTGCCAGAATTTGAAATTGTATTGCAAAAATACCTCAAGGGGGACTAAGATTCCCTAGGTGACATATTAGTCCTGAGGCATGAAACTCGAGGCACAAACTCCAAAAAGGGACCTTGCTTAGGTGCTTTCAAAAATCAGGGTCTCAAGACCTTTGGGGGACAAAGATTCCCTAGGTGGCATCTTAGTCCCAACCCAAAAATTAGGGACACTCAGACATAATCATTAAATGATCATTTACCCTATGAAGTTTGTCGGTATTAGCCAGAAAAAGATATAGTTCATTAGGCTTGTGGATGCAAAATAGGACCAATTAAGACATAAATAGGGATAAATAAAGCAAGCCAGACCCAAACAAGTGTGAAAATGTGAGGGTACACATTTTCCTACACTAGAGCGTGATCCTTGACAACTTTTCATGAAAAATTTGACAACTTTTGCAACTTTGTCATTTTGGTACTTTTGAGGCCTTCAAATCCACTTTTTCTTTAGCCTATAAATCTGCAATTAGACAAAGAGAGATAAAAAAATTGTTATTTTGTTAGGGAATGGGGGTTTTCCTTGGTCAAACCTCATTTTCGTAATCAAACCTTAATGAGAAATGAAGCATAAATGAAATGAAACATGAAACATAAGATGAAACAATAGAACCTTGTTTGAAACCTTGTAGATCCACAAACAAACATGAAGTGGCCTCAATGGATGTAAATCTCAATCATGATTCTTGATGAAATATAATGCCTTTGAACAATTGAATTGATCTTGAACAATACATCACAACATTAGCTCAAAACCACATGCATGATGCATCAAGCCTTTGACATGATAATGGATCTTGAATGTTGCTCCAAATACTTGATGATTTTCTCTTGAATACCTTCATGAATACTCTCTAATTCTCTACAAGTCTCTTATGAAATCTTAGGATGCTTCAATCTAAATTGCTCACTGAAACTAGGTGAAATAACCTTGTATTTATACTTATTTATGCAAAATTTCCTAAAATTACAATACTACAGGCTGATATTAAATCTAGGATAATAAAATCCTGCCAAGAATTTGATTCAAAATAGGTCATGGTTAAAGCAGGACTCATATGCCAGTTTTGGCATATGAGTCTTAGTAGCTAAAACTCAGGACACAGATTTCTAGGAGTGTCTTGTTTAATGTGCAATTTGAAATTAGGTCCCAAGAGCTAGGTGGGACTCATACGCCCAAAGTGGCGTATGAGTCCTAGATCACCAAATCTAGAACACATGACCAAAAGCATTGCATTATGATTGGTTATTTGATAAGTGTCATGATTATCCTTGGAAAAATGCATATAATAAGGCTTGTTGATGCAAAATAGCACCAAATAAGGCATAAATAAGACCAATTAATTAATAAAGCCCTTGATTAGTATGAAAGTATAAAGATACACCTTACAACACCCTAAATAAGGCACAATTAAGTCCATTTACCTTAATGCAAATGTGTAAAATAGATTACAACAATAAATCAAGGAAAAATTAGGCTCAATTTAATATTAATTATTCCCAAATTAAGTGTGAAAAAGACATAATTTTTCCTACACTACAATTTGATCAATCATAGAAGTTAACTGAGAAATTTGTTTCCTCTCAATGGTTATCAACCGTTAATCAAGATTTTTGCATTGTTGTAATCTTGCACATTCATTTCAAAATAGGAAATCTAGAAAATAAACCTCTACCTTCTCACAAATCTTCTAGAATTTACATAAGTGAAGCACTGCACAATTATCTCTTGAGCACGTTACAAATTATCATCACATTCTAGTTCAACATTTTACACGCATTGAAGCTTTTGTAATGCATAATGGAGGCTTTGCATTGATAGAAACACAATTCAACATCAATGGAAATACAACTTTGACATGGTATGGTAATATTTGGTTGTTTTGGATTCATTTAAGGTTCTTAATTAATTATTTGATTGAATTCATGACTTTCATTTCATGTTTCACGAGTAATGGGTTTAGGGATTCTTAATCTTGTTTGAATTAGTTTAGTTCATTTATTTTCTATATGCTTCATTTGGGGGCCGCTTACAAAAATTAGAAATAGAGATCTCAAAGGGATAGGATTGAATTTCAACCTTGAGGTGAGTCAACCCTATTTTGGTTCTCTATATCTTTGCTTTCTTATGATAGAAATGACTGACTGGAAATGTTTTGGAATGATTTAAAGTGCATTAACTAAATGAATTATATGACCTAACACTTGAAATGAAAAATTCTATTATAACAAAAATGAAAACAAAAATTCATAGGCATATCTGAGAAGGGTAGACTGATGTGCACCTATGATAAAAAGTAGGTTTTAGGGCCTATTGCAGGACTCATTCACCTAGGGGTGAATGGGTCATAGTGTAGGGGTCCAAAAAAAATTTTATGCAATCCTTTGTTCCCAGATCTAAGCTTTTGATTCCTCCAAGTTTTACTGCTAGAAAACTGGAAATAAAATTTGTAAGTGACTTTTCATGACTTGACAACAAATGCAAAAATGCAAAATTTCTTCTTCAAGATCTTTTCACTCCTTCAACATGTAACGTACGCATACATAAAGAGGAAAAAATGTTTGTTTTATGTGAATGGGGATTTTCCTTAGTGAAATCCCATGTTTGGTAATTAAACCTTGATAACAAAATAATGACAAAATGAAGGAATTAATGATGAAAAATTTCTTGTTACAACTCACCAAACCCTTAATGGTTGCCCTTAAAAGACTGAAGTTTAACACATTACTCTAAGGCTTGGATTTTTCATGAATTGGATTAATTGATTGATTGATTTGATGCTTGAATGCTTGCTTAAATTCTTGAAACCTACATCACAATGTTAGCTCCAAAACATGACATAAACACACATGAACATTGACATGATTATATAATATTGATTGTTGATGTAGATAAATGATAATGTTGCTCTTGAATGTTGTTGACAATAATATTTTCTCTTGTGAAATTTTTATTAATGCTAGAGGTTTTCAATTGATAAAAATCCTATGTATTTTATAGGTGTTTGTCTAATTTACAAAAAATAAACTCCAAAAGCCAACATTTGAAACTTGAATTTTAATAATTAAAATGCTGCCAAAAATATATTTAAAAATGTGCCTTGGCACTTAAAGGGGACCTATTCGCCTTTGGGAACGAATGGGTCCTAGGCCCTAAGTCCAAGATGCACATGATCTAAGATGTTTTAATTAATGATGGAAATTGTTTAATATAGGTTTCCCTTTAGGAAAATGGTAATAATAAAGCTTTAAAATACATAATTTGGTTAATTAGAGGCTTAACTAAGTCCAACTAATTAAGTGGATGCAAACATAGTGTGAAATTGTAAAGGTATACAATTTCCTACACTACAACAACGAATGAGCTTAAATGGTTTGCATCATTTTTGTATGCTTAATGAGGAGTTATCATGTCATATAGCTTTTTCCAAACATAGTGACCAAGGATGTCAGAACCTATATAATCTATATGTTATCAAAAATTAAAATGCAAATAAATTAAATATATTACAACAAATTTTGATGAGAGATGCATATTTAATTATACGAACCTCTCCTTAAAATACAATAGACTCATGTTGAATATTGATCATATATACAATTCCTTTTTTAATAGCTTCTATTGTATGATCCAAATCCCCACTACTTGTGATTTTCATTTCATAGTCTATAACACTCGATACTAGCATTGTAATTGTAAATACCATTGTTGGGCCGAATTTGACATTATAGTAGCCTCCCACTATCATTGTCATTCAACTCTAATTTTACAATTAGCTTTTTTTACATATTTGCCCAATGTAAAACTAGGTCATGTATAAACACTTTCATTTCCTTTCACCATTGCTTTCAGATAAAAGTTGAAATTTGTATTTCATTATTGACCACCGTATCAACACAACTAAATCTAAGCATTTTCAATTGAAAGTTAATTCTAGTCAAAATAATTTTCTAGGTGGATTCATTATAGTTAAGTTAGATCTTAGCAACAAATTTTGTAGTTGGAAGTGTCAACTAATTACATCTGAAATATCACTTTGATTTCAATTAAATGTAACTATAAAAATTAGATAATTTATTTATTGTTTATATAATAATAATTTTTCAAACTTTCTTTTTCATAAATAGTATAATATGAAATGTACATTAATAATGATCATTCAATTAATTTGATCATTGCATATTTATTTAAATATTTAAATGAAAAATAATGTCATTTAAAAAACATATCACTAAAAACATAACATTTATTATACAAATCTAAACTTTAATGAAAATGAAGAAATATACAACTTATTTAATTTCATTGGCATTATTGGAACATGCGAGCAGTGAATTCTACATCCTCACCGTCCAGTACAATAATTTTGACTGCAAATTTGCACTGCTTTAGGCGATTCCCGATTAGTGGCATCCCAAACGATAAATCTACGAGTCAACCACATCAACGTGGGAGAACTTTCTGTCTGTATCGACCTTCATTTCAACAATGGTTTCAATTTGTATTGTAGTGGAAGTCAAGATCAACAATGTGGCAAACTGGTTGCTGTAGTATAGGTCCCACTTGAATAGGAAGACACAGAACACAATTATTTTGAAAAGAGTTGTTTCTCAACTGAAAATCAATTTAATATCTTTTAACAGAGATTCTACAATGAAAATCTAGCAATGGTTAGTTTATACTTAAATAAGGATTGATGTGTACATTTTTATAAATGTTTTAGTTTTTAATACTACGAGGATGAGAGTAGAACAAATATGGATCACAAATCTAAGTTCAAATAATTAGGTTGTGAAGGAGAGAATAATGTATTAGAGTTTTTGATGTGTACATTTTTGTATTAATGTTTTAGTTTTCAATCATATGACGATGAGAGTAGAACAAATATGGATCGCAAGTGTAAGTTCAAATAATTAAGTTGTGAAGGAGAGATGAACATATACGCGTTCTATAAAGAAAAGAAACAAAAAATTGTAATGAATTGTTTGTACACAAATTAGGATAAGGATTGATGTGTAAGGTTTGTATTGTGTTCTTCATTTTCAAAGATACGAGGATGAGAATTGAATAAAATATAGATCGCAAATCTAACTTCAAGTAATTGGGATGTGATAGTGAAAGGTACATATAACAATTTTATAGAAAAAATAAACAAAAAAGTGCAATGAATAGTTTGTATTTTAATTACGATGGGGACTAATTAATAGACTTTTCGTAGAAAATTGTGTAAATTTAATAACAATATTTCAATTTCATATTACATCAAGATAAATAACAAATTAGATGTGGATTACAAGTCTAAATTATGATGGGACAGGAAAATGAATCAATTAATTAATATATGATATTCAATAGAAACATTTAAAAAATTTAAGAGTCTAAATATAATTACAATGTTTAGATATGCAAATAAGATAAGAGTTGCAGCAAAATATACATTAACAAAAAATGTTTAAATGATAGGAAGGCATACAAAATTCAATTGGCACATTTGAAGGTATATCCCAAAACTTTTTTTAGCATCCTGACTACTTTTCAAAAATTGCATTTTGTGTATACATTGAAATCATTGCAATTGAAGGGATAAAATATATTTGAGCCATTCTAAAAATTAGTTCATGTGTCCTATCTATGCTTCCACATTTCACATAGTTGTTTACCAAGATAGTTGCAACTATAACATCTAACAAAAAATTACTTTACTCTATATTTTGATAGATGACAATACCCTCTTCTCAAGCTTCTATTTTGGCATTGATTCAAAAGACAACAATGAAATTTCGTAAGAAAAAGTAATTTTGATCAACCAATTAATGATTTTGGTAATGTAAGAAATAAATAATTGTTTGTTCCATTGAGTAATGCATCATAGATACAATTAACAATGCATGTTAAAAATGTTAAAGTATATTATACAACACTAAGTATTAGAAATAGAACAATTGTCTAAACTAAAATCTTTGGAAAATATCATTAATTTCCTTTGTTGTCTTATTAAAATATTAAAAAGTAACTTTTATTTTTTACCAAGCCTAATCTATGATGGAGTAGGATTTTTATTTCAATTTTATAAATACTAGCAGTCGTATGCATAGGCATGTGACAATCAGCCGATAGGGGCCTACCGCGGCAGGGAACGTTTGTGGTTAGGAGAGCTGAAGCTTTTTATATGCATGGAAAGGTGACCATGAATGAAACAAATGAGTTAGATTGTATGAATCAAGTAATCACGAAGAACATTTTGTATAAATTTTATTTAATACTATTAGAAAATTTGGAAATCAATTTTTAAATTTGTTTAAAAGTGGGAACTTAAAATTTAAATTAAATATTAAATTTAAAATAATTGTTTCTTCTAGCAAGAATATTTAAATTTTATATTTAATGGCAACAAATGCACATGTATATTGTCACTTTTTGTGTAAGCTATTGAATAAATTAATCATTTAATTTTGAAGTTAATGGAAGTTTTTTGTAAGGGTCATCATGCATGTGTGTATTTTTTAAGATTGGACAAAAAAAAAACACATTTTTTCCATGAAAGGAAGACGTTCAATATTGAGTACTTTTTATAATTAATATATTTCTATAGTTTTGGAAATTAAAGTTTTAGTATGCATGTGTTTTTTGACGAGAGATGGAAATTAGCTATAGGAATCTCCACTTGTAATTCTATTGCTATCTAGACAAGGTGTGACACCAATTTGTATCTAACAATTGGTTTCCTAATTGAAGATTCAACCTAGATTATTTTCCATTAAATATTATAGACAAAATAGGGAAATTGTAAAACAACTCCTAAAAATATAGTTAAAAATTATAGCTAAATCACAAATGAGCCAAAATCCACAATAAAAATTTTCATAGAGCACAAGTATTATAGATTACAATCTAATTAAGAATAGAAAAGTCCACTTTTATATGAATGATGGCATAGTTTAATTGGAGAGTCAAAATAGATAATGTTGCAGGAAGGGAAAGTTCAGTACAAAATATCCAAGACAATATATTGATTCAATTACATTCTGAAAAAGAGTCATTTTGACACTATACATATGTTGCACATACTGCACAATTAAATGTTGGCTTCTCAACAAATAGAAACTTTAAACAAATAGCATATAAGCTAAAGATGCGACCAATTGGTAGTACATAAGAAACATGTTGTTACAAACCATGTTTTCTATACATGTATCTATGTGAGAAAAGATATATGGAATGAAAATGAAAAACAAAAAACCCATGCTCATTATCCACCCTTCCATATTGGCACCATAGAGCCCCAGGGACCCTAGCCAAACCCCTGAGCAAAATAAATATGAAATTCCCACTGGAAATTTTGTGGAGTTCCATCTTTTGGAATTGTCATCTATGCTTTAGCCTAACACCTGCAAACAAAGGAGAAAGGTATGTCAATGGGTGGGGAAAGAAGATGAGTGAGGGAGGATCAAAGATTAGTAAATATATAGCAAAAATCAATAAACACAATTAGAAAGTAGAAATGATGAATAATATTTGCAAGGTGGTCATGAGATCTATTTATTGATTATGGAGAAGTTTTGCACTTACATGTACTATTGGTTATGCTTGAGAACCAGAAGTAGGATTGGATTGAGTTGTTAGAGCATTGAACAATTTGGAACTTACGCAACACATCAGTCTTCAAACCTTGAAACCTTCTATGAAAATGAACATTAAGTAGAGAACGAAAGATATAAACAATAAATTAATCATTTATGCAAAATACCCAAGCAAAATGGATTATTGATTGTGCATCCCAATAGTTTGAATAGCCTCCAACCTGCCAAAAGATGGAGCCAAATGCAACGAATTTAACAATAGTGTGTTATCAAAGAAACACCACAATGGCTCTTTCGAGAATACAACTTAATGAAAGTATACTCTCCCAAATGCCATCATTCAATATTGCATTTACATACATATATATACATGTATACATATATTGGAGGGCAACATGTGAACATATATATATATATACATATATATAACAATAGTGTGTTATCAAAGAAACACCACAATGGCTCTTCCGAGAATACAACTTAATGAAAGTATACTCTCCTAGACACCATCATTCAATATTGCATTTACATACATATATATACATGTATACATATATTGGATGGCAACATGTGAACATATATATATATATATATGCATGTATACATCTATATATATGCATCTATGTATATATATATATATATATATATATATATATATATATATATATATATATATATATATATGCATGTATAGATATATATACATGTAATGCAACTTAATCAAAATACACTTTCCCACACTGCTACATTCAATATCACATTTACTTCGACCAACCGCATTTACTTTGTCCACCGCCATAGTACAACAACAAAAGAATGCATTAGGGCTTTAGTGAGCAAACACTTAGCACATACAATTACTCTATTTTTTAGGATGGTACAAAGAAGTAGTTCAATCAATGTGAAAATTTATATATGTAAAGAGAAAAATAACTTATATAGCAATTAACAATGTACAATAGCCTATTTCTAAGGATTTCCACTTAAATGAATTAGAATGCTCGAAATATGTATAGAGTAGAGAATGTGGTAATGCGGGAAAGTATACACCAGAATATGCAAGAAAATATTTTTAATTCAATTGCATTGTGAGAATAGGCATTCTAGTATTATCAATATGTGCTCCAAAATATGCAAGAAAATAGGTTTATTCAGTTGCATTGTTAGAGGTATGTTCTTAGCAAATAGAAAATTCAAACAAACAATGTATCAACATAAGATATAAAGTTCAAAAAATTCAATGAGTCTTTCGACAATGCAACTTAATCAATATACTTCCTCACAGATTTTGCAGCACATGAGTGTTAAAACCCTCCAACTTGCTATCAAAAGGAACAATAAGAAGAGAGTGAAAGGCATGAACAATAAATTAATCATTAATGCAAAGTACTCAGTATACATATAAACATATATATCCATGTAGATATATGTATACATGCACACACACACACACACACACACACACACACACACATATATATATATGTATATTGTACGTCATGCTAGATGAGTAGGTCTGCATAGATGGTTAATTTATTGTCTATGTGTTCTTGTCAAATGTTTATATCTTTGTCGTTATACCCATTGTCAAGATTTGAAAGAGATTATCGTTTTGTATGGATGGAGGAATTGTAATTAAATGTCATTTCTTTCCCTAGAAAATATGTTGGGGGTTAGTAATTTTTTTGCCATTGGTTTATGGTTTTGGTTATCTCTGTCTATTGACCAATGAGGAAGATTTAGGCAGATCCTTTGTTTAAGAGGCAAGCTCTAGGCTATTAGTAAAAGCCCTGGAAAAGTCCTATCTATTTATCTAAAAGCATGAATTATAAGAGAGCTATAAGACAATAAATTCTATTCTTGGTTAGGTTGATGGAAGTCATGTTGAAAAGGATATAACAAGAAGACATTAACAATAAATTAATCATCTATGCAAAACACCCATGTAAAAAAGAGTATAACCCCACAAACCTCATTAAAAATTTGACACATGCGTAGCATCATACAAAATACTATAGAGTAATAGAGAAATTGTAAATGCGGTATTAGAAAAAGACAAACACGTGCAATGAAAGAAGATGCATATCATCACAACACATGGATAGAATGGTTAAGGAAAATATATTTTGAAGTCTTTGAAAAGATCAATGCATGTCTACTTGTACCTGTATATATATGTATGTATGTTTTACTAATATTTCTGTTACAATTTCCCCATTTTTCTATAATAATCAATGGTAGATAATGCAACAATTGTTATACAATTCCTCTATTTGTTAGCACACTACAAAGAAGGTGGGAATCAAAGAAAAATGAAAACCATGGCAACTCAATGAATGTGCAAATCTATATAGGCAAAGGGAAGAAAAAATTATGTGGCCATTCAAAATCTACAGTGTCCTTTTTGTAAGCATTTGAAGTGAAATCAATTAGAGGGATTCAAAGGTGCTAACTGTACAAAATGTGTATAGCACCAAAGATGCATATAGTGTATATTTGTGTCTACATATGTGTTACCATTCCATGCAAATAAATATCTTCCACCTTCTGAAACATATATTTTTGGGACCCTATGGACTACTCTTACACTTCTAGGGTTTTTCACCTAAAAGGAGAGAGATAGGGCCAAAAATGCTAATGATTCATTCAAGGAATCAGGAAATAAGGTCTAAAATGCCATCTTGTTGGGTTTTTGACCAATTAAAGCCTCAGGATGTACAATATGGGATGATAGAGGACTATTAATGATGATTTAAATGTTAAATAGGGATCAGGACACATAAATCAATGTGAAAGTGTGATAAATACACTTTACAACACTAAAATTAGGTCCACATAGCCTAGAAAAGCACAAAAGCCAATGTGAATGTGTAAATTACACTACAACACTAGTTTATCATTAAGTTTACATTACAAGCCTTCTATATTGATGTGATGATGTAATTAAATATGTTTTATAATGTTGAATTAAGTAGAAATAGGTTCATTAGGTCTAGAAAAGTGTGAAAGTCCTTTACAAGACTCTACAACAACTTTACAATACATCAATAAACATATTTTATTCAATTTGCAAAGATCCAAGACCTAGTTTGGAAGCATAATATGCCTCACAACACTAAATTAAGACCTCATTAAGTCCAATTATCATGAATTAATCCCATGTCAAGAAAAGGGTCCTTTTTTCTATGACACATTTAGCCCCAAATTTAGTGAGAGGATGAACCTACTTCAAACTCACACTAAAGTAGACATTCAAGAGAGATCCACATATACGCCAAGACCCCAAGATACAAAATCATGCAAAGGCAAGGTGGAAAGAAGGACAAGGTAAAAAATATGTACTCACTCTGGAGCCACAAAAATAGTTGTCTATGGGGTGAGAAGGCCCATAAAGAAAAAGAAAAATGTGAGAAAGATATGCTAATTGGTATGCACTCACAATACACAAAAGTGGCTATGTGGAAAAGTCATGCTAGTATTTGAGCTTCCCTCTCAACCATGTCAAAGATATACTATTTGATAACTTTAACAAGGTGCCACAAGAAAATGCTCATAAACAAAAATGAGAGGTACCACAATCATGCAAGTTGTGTTATGCAAGGTGGAAAAAAGAAATGCAAAATGTAAAAATGCAAAAATGTAAAATGTAACAAGATCTTCAAAGGAGTCTTGTTCAATTTATGCAAGTCAGTCACTTAGGGAACATTGTGTCTAATGTCTCCAAGAGAGGACCAATCAAAGGATAGTATATTCACAACTTAGGGGATGTAGTGCATCGCATCAAGCCACAAAGAGGAATGTAATATGCTTAGATAGATCACAATTATGAAGGACATATCACCCAATGTCATCCACAAAGTGATGAATGCATCACATAAATGACAAGGCTGCACTAAGAAGCATGAATGCACAATGAAATAATGGTAATGTATTCCCCCCACTTTAAAGGAATTGCTACACATTGTTCTGTGAGAAATTTCTTGAAAGTAGAGAAGAAAAGAAAATTAAAAAAGAAAACAAGACATGAGAGCCAACTTGGAAAGTCCTATGCCAAGTCACATGTTTCAAAAGTAGGCTACATCATGTCAAGGAAAGTGAAAATCAAATAATGGTTGTGTGTCACATGCGAGTCAATCTTAAGACATGTCATTCACATCTCAAGCTTGCTCTTATATGCTCATGAAAAGTTAACGAGTAGTCGGAAGAGACAATGGAAAGTGACATACAAGGGATAAGGCTATCTAACTCTTTTCCCACCACTTAGTGCAGGACAATGGTGAGCCTAAAATGGATGATGGTATGCTGCTCCTTGAAATGGATGCAAGACACTTAATAGCGAGAATGTGCTTATCCTACAACTATTACATGGCAAGGAGCAGCAACTAAGGTTATTGATACGAATAAGGAAGATTTTTGGAAGAGTCTTGTGTGATAGTATTGATGGTTAGTGTAGTTAAAGTAGAATAACCAAGACCATGAGTGGTTTGTTGTATGTTAAGCTGTATAGGGTTGTAGATACCTTGCTCTTGAGCACCACAAACTTTTCGATTATACCCAAATTGTTTAATGAAATCATACCCTTTTCCATAAAGCTTTTTTAGTGCTTTGGAATTAGGAGGTTGTTCATTATTGTAGTCATCAAGGGTTGTTGTGGATTTTGTGTTTTTTTCTAAAGTGGTTAAGGTGGATGTTGTTGAAGGGTTGTTCAAATTTTGTGTTGACATGATGGGTGGATGTTCTTGTTTCTCATATTTCTTTTGTGTAAGTATGTATTGGCCCATAAACGAGGGTGTGAATTCTAAGGATCCCCAATCGTCACCAAAGAATTTAGATCACCATTCCATATTGTTGTGTTCAATTTCAAGAGGATCTATGTTGGATGTTGGAATCAATGTTTTCAGAGGACTTGTAGCTCCTTTTTCAAGGTGCAAGAAAATTTTACGCTCAGGATCTACTTAAACTAGATAAATGTTATTGCTATAGACATATTTCATTATACGATAAAGGGTTGAAGGAACTGCATTCATCTAATGAATCCATGGTCTGCCTAAAAGAAGATTGTACAAGAGATCATAAGGCATGACATGAATAGGATTTTGCAAAGTAACCACCCCAACGGTAATAGGTAAAGTGATTACACTGAGCGGTTGCTTTGTTGTAAATTATTAAATCCTCGAATAGAGACAGAATCAGGTATGATTTGTGATTTTTCAACTTCTAATTGATCAAGGGGACTCACACCACACACATTAAGGGAAAAACAATTATCCATGAGAGTGTGTTTGATACCTGTGCGATGGAATTGAGCAATGATCATAAAGGCATCACTTTGTTTTCACAACTCCAAAGAAGGGAGCTCATGTTGATGAAAGGTAATGTCAAGATTATGTTTGTGGATGAGAGTTGTCACATCATTTGGAGTGGTTTCAGGAGGAATTGTGAATTTTTTTAGAGCGGTTTGAAGAATGGTGTTATAATTTGGTGAAGTTTGAAATAAATCCTAAAGGGAGATCTTGGCAGTAGTATTCTTTAATTGTTCAACAAGATCATACTCCTTTGTAGGAGGGTTATAATGAGGAGCACTAGGAAGATTGGGGAGAGGTAAAAAGGGTGGGATTGGTTGTGGCGGTTGTGGGTTATTTCATGTGTTATATGTATGAGCAACAATATCAGTACTAGATTGTTACGATACATTAGAGGGATGAAGGGGATGTGAAGGTGGGTAGAGAATAAGCTTGGGTTTGGGTTAAGGGTTATGTGAAGGAGGATAAACAATGAGTTTAGGTTTATTAGAAGGAAGAAGTGGATGCGAGGGTGGGTAAAGGGTAAGTTTAGGTTGAATATTGGGTATGTGCAGGATCATGGTGGGGCATAAAGTAGCAATATGATGGGTATGTGGCTGATGAATTTATTTTACCAAAAAATGATGAAAGGAAAAGGGTTTTTAAAGGAGATTCTCAGCTTTCCACCAAAATAAATTATGCTTTACTTTGAATTTAATAAGTAATTATTATTCATTTTCTATTCAAATTACGATTAAAGTCTTGATTGATAGACTGATTGAAAAAAATCTATAGCTTTCAAACAGTATCACATTTTTTGAATCCAAAACATGTGTCACATTATATGCTTCGCATACTATAAGATTAAAAAAATAAAAATTGAATTTCATGAATTTTTGACCAAGTTAAGGTGGTCAGACATATGAGTTTTTAATATTTTTTAAAAGTTGTAATAAAAAATTCATAATTAATTATTTACTTGGAAAAAAATTACAAAAAAATATGCATCACATCACGACATGATTCTTCTACTTATATCTAGAATCTTATAAAAAAATATTATCATTTTATTTTGGTTAGGTTTGTCAGACAGACACCTACTTCTTAATTTTTCCTTGAAATTTAAGTACTATTGCATTGAAATTTCAAATTTTCACCAAATAGATTATCTTTTTTTTAAAAAAACCTAGTAGTTTAGAAACTACATTCAATTTTATATAGATTCTATTCTTACATATTTTTGAAATAGTATAGATAACTTATTCAATTTTTTACATCAAGTTTCCTAACTTTGATTTTTTTATTTTTTTGCCACTTAAGGGCCTGTTTTTTCCATGATGATCCTGCACATACCCTATTGTTAACATTCCTTATCAAGTGATATTTTGCATTGTTTGTGAAGGGGATATTATCTTTGTCTTGGTGCATAATCTCCTACGTATAAGGAGAGTTCATTGGAGAAAAAAAAAACCACATTTTCATGACAAGTAAGGTTTGGTTCATCCAAACTAACTTCATCACAACTAAGTGGGTTATTAATGGGTGAATGTTTTTGATTATTTATAGTGGGGAGAATAGGGGAAGATTTTATTTGACTATTGGTTGTTTCTAAGGGCACATTCCCTCGTTCCATTTTTTCTACCATACTAGGAGAGCTTGTAATATGTTCATCTAAGGTTGAAGTTTGCAAAGTAGCTTCATCACAAGTATGAGGAGAATCACAGAAGGAGTTGTTTTGGTCACTAAAGTTGTTCGTAGGTGGAAGGGGACAACTAATATTCTCATGACTCTCATTAGTTATGTTTTCTAACAACATAGTATCTTCGTCACAACTAGAAGAGATACTAGGAGAAGAAAAAATTTGATTATCATGATCATGTATGACTTCATTGTTTTGTTCTGTAATGTCTTGTCCACTAAGAGAGGGAAAAGAAAAGAAACAACTTAGTTTCTCTTCACTCTCATTGATTGATTCTTCTATCACCAAAATATCTTATTTTCCAATAGGAGAGATATTAGGAGAAGAACAAATATGATCGTAAGGAATGGACAAAGTTGTATTCTCTTTCACTAAAAAACTCTCATAAGGAGGGGATAGGAAATGTTTCTTGACATATCTAACTAGATAAGGCACTAGCATTGTTTGAATAAAAATGTAAAGCACATGTAACCATTTCATGCAATGTTTTAGCAATAGGAATAATGTATATGCAAAGATACAAACCATTCTTATACAATATATGCAAGATTTGAAGAATGCAAACAATGTATATGCAAGAATGAAAAGAAATTTTAACAAACTTATACAAAGTTTTAGGAATAGAAACATTGTATATGCAAAAGTGAAAAGTACTTTTATCAATGTTATACAAAATTGTAGAAATGGAAACATTTTCAGATCTAATGATGCTTGAATTTGAAGTGATTGGAAAAATGACTATCTTAAATTGATGTTTGTGAGATAAATGTATAAAATAAATGCTCCAAAAAACTTCCAGACTTATACTATATGATATTAGGAGCCTTAGGAAGCATAAAAATGAGATTTCAGATGTTGTTTTAGTCAATGAAAAAATTGTACAGGGACTGATTCACCACAAATGGGAAATGAGTCCTAGTAGGGTGTTCTACAAAATTTTCAAATATTATGAATGGTTTGTGATGTGTGTGAGGTTGTAAGGTGCAGACCTAAGATGGAGATGCACAATTTTAGAGATTTTTAAGAAAATTGTATGCAAAAATGAAAATAAAATGTACTTTTTCCTATTGCAAAAATTTGAAACCCTAGATACAAATTAACAATGCAACTCTAATGCAACTTCAAATGTAAGCTAGGATTAAGATGAAAATGGACTCCAAATCAGAAAATAAGATGTTCAAATAGCAGGTTCACCAAAATAAAACATAGATGTTTGGGACCCTATGGACTACTCTTACACTTCTAGGGTTTTTCACTTAAAAGGAGAGAGATAGGGCCAAAAATGCTAATGATTCACTCAAGGAATCAGGAAATAAGATCTACAATGCCATCTTGTTGGGTGTTTGATCAATTAAAGCCTCAGGATGCACAATATGGTTGATAGAGGACTATTAATGATGATGTAAATGTTAAATAGGGCTTAGGAAACATAAATCAATGTGAAAGTGTGATTAAATACACTTTACAAGACTAAAATTAGGTCCACATAGTCGAGAAAAGCACAAAAACCAATGTGAATGTGTAAATCAAACTACAACACTAGTTTATCATTAAGTTTACATTACAATCCTTCTATATTGATGTGATGATGTAATTAAATATGTTTTATAATGTTTAATTAGGAGAAATAGGTTCATTAGGTCTAGAAAAGCGTTAAAGCCCTTTACAAGACTCTACAACACCTTTACAAGACGTCAATAAATATATTTTATTCAATTTGAAAAGGTACAAGACCTAGTGTGGATGCATAATATGCCTCACAACACTAAATTAAGACCTCATTAAGTCCAATTATCATGAATTAATCCCATGTCAAGAAAAGGGTCCTTTTTCCTATGACACATCTTCATTGAGAAATTACAGTTAAATGTTGTTGCTATTGCAAGGAAATATGCACAACAATAGTTTGTACCCTACTCTTCATTTGTTGTTTGTAGCTATCTCTGTGCACTTTTCATGTTATAGCCGTTAACATAGGAGTAATTGTAAATTAAGAGTAGTTTTATGGCTGTGTAGTATTATTCTAATAGCTCTTTTAGAATTTCTTTATTCATTTAGGTTCACTAGAAAAGAGTATAAGTTGAATTTTTAATTCATAGCTTAATTATTCAGAAAATTGCTTATCTTGTATTAATATGTTTAACATGGGATTTAAGCTATAACAGAAAGAGAATAACTATTGTAGTCAAGTTCAAGTATAAATCTGTGCATGATTGTTTATATAAAGCAACAAATATATAGAGGGTATGTAGCCATGGAGGGAGGGGAAAATTGATTGTATAAAATAGGAAAATATAAATATGTAAAAAAAACCTTGTTTACAATTAGAGTTGTGGGCATCTTTTCGGAACCAATTGTTGAATACATGGGATGCATTTTTTCTTGTTGATCTATCTTTGTATTGAGTGCAACATCATACAATGACAAAGCAACATTTCATATTGTTATATCAGAATACATGTGTGAAATTAGATAAGTAAGGAATGGGGAAAATGAATTTTGGAATGGCCCATCACAAGAACAATAGCAAGTGTCGTAGGTTGCAGACAGGGACAGCTGCGGAGCTCTCCAAACCGATAGGCAAGGGAGGTGCATATCAGTTTCTTTGATAGGTCTGCTATCAAACAAACACTAGAGTTTGCCATTTCACAAGGCAACCAAAATAGTTGATAGATCATTATATTATAACAATGAATATTATCAAATGGCATATGAGCAAACACCTACCATTTTGTGTTTGTTGAGTAGGGCACGATGAGGAAACCACGAAAGAAATAAACTCCATTGTCATTGTAGATATGCTCGAGCAAGCCAGGACAAATAACATGAAATATTATGATGTATCATGAAAAATAAAATCAATTTACACAACACTATATATTTGTTAATGTAATATATAAGAATAATGAAACAAGGAAACGAAGGGAAAATAATTTTTTAGGCAAACATTTCTAGCAATTTGAATCAAATAAAACTAATATAAAAGATAACAGGAAGACATTTAAATTTGTGGAAGGAAAGCACAGAGGAGGAATGTGAGAATTCAACGTATATAGGTTGTCAGAATAGAAAACACAACATCATTGGAGGATTTCAAACTTATTAATCAAATGGAAGACAATTTTTTTTGAGAATGCATCTACAACATGTGCATATAAAGGTTAATATATTGGAATGTTGCAAAAACATTATTTACTTATAGAACTCTTGTTTTTTAGTTATTGTTGGTTCCAATCTTTGTATGTCTTAGACAACTGGAGTTGTTTGAATTTGCATAGCTATTAATGTGTAACAACTGTAACTGTATGTTTACACCACTGTATGTTAAAATAAATTGTAAGAGAATTGTAGGTATGCCAATAAATAATTGACTTCATGAAATTTTAAAACGCTTAAACAAAGATGGGAAAATTGAATATACAAAAGATTGTATTGGTTTGAATGCCATATAGTAAAAGCATCACACAAAGAAATCTTAGAAAAAGAAGTTGGTAGCTTAATAGAATAGAATCATCAAAACATGGAATTGGCCTATACAAGTTGTGGTGTCTAGTTATTTGTGTGTGGGCACTATACCCATTTTACACATATTATTAGTTGGTCTGGTTTTTAAAGATACAACTTAGAAATTTTTTGAAGAGGCGATGGCACACAAATTGAGGTAGATGAAAGAATAATTATCCTGGAGCCTTTTTTGTTTGTCAGCCTATTGATTGGAACCAGTCTAAGCACTTGGAAAGTTCTGCAATTGCTTGAGGCATGTTTCTTCACTGTGGCAATGAGCAGTGTACTTGTTGGTGCCAAGCCTAGAGTATCTCTCAAATGAGAAAGGTGGATCAATATGAAGTCTTTCAATTGATTTTACATGTGAGATAGCTGTAAAATTCAACCCTTGCCTCTCTTTGGTACCTATGTTTATTATTGTTCTATCTAATGTTAAGCCATGTGCTTTATGTATTATGATTCCCCATGCCATAGTGAGTGGAATTTGTGTTTGACTTCCCCGACTTATAGTTGGGATGGGGATGTCTCTCGGATGTTCTGGGTCCCATGGTGGGCCAATGTAATTTTGGAAGTGAACAAAAACATAGTTAGGTGGGTTTGGCGGTTTAGAATCTGGATTGTACACAATAGTTGTAACAACACCAATGGGTCCATTGACAAGGACAACTTGAATCCACAAATTCGTTGTTAGCATCACCTATTCACCAACAAAAAGTAGCAATTCTAGGAGAATTTGGTCATCATCTCCATGATTAGATGCATGTTGCTGAGCCATCCAAGCAATGCTAATGGCTATTGGAAGATTTAACTATTTGATCATTTTTTTGTTGTGGAATGTGACCAAGCCATTTGTCGCAAACAAATGTGTAGCAACATTAAATCGTTGTCTTTATGTGGCTAAGATTATTTTATTTGTTTGTTTCATTAGCTCTTCCCAATCATCGTGGAGAGCCTCAAAATTTCTTATATGAAGAAGGATTTCTTGAAACTTTTGTTGCAAAGGGCTATCTTCTTTTTGGTGAAAGATAGTGTCTAGGGTTATTGAGATTGTGAAAGTGTGCCACAAAGCTACAGATGATAAGGATGAAGCATAAATACATGTATCCATGACAAGTGGCAACTAAGCAATATCACCAACAAGGATCATATAAACACTACCAAATGGCTTTATCTACTTATCTAGGAATGCTTGGTGTAATCAGTTATGTATTTTCAATAGCAATTTTGTGCCTAGAAAACTTATTTCATCAATCAATATGTACTCAATATACTTAAATTGATCTCAGAATAATGTCAATTGCTACCCTTGTAAAGGACTCATATCCATTATGGGAATCTGAAGTGTTGTATGGATTGTAGAGGCACATATGTTGTACGTAGCGACCCCTGTAGGAGCCAATGTGAGCAAGCAGCTATTGGGTCTAGAAAAATAGGTGTTCATTTGTTGTTGAATACAATTTATGAGGAAGGATTTTCCAGTCCCAGTTGTCCCTTGAATAATCATGTAGAGAGCGGATTTGGGTGAAGGTTGGATATGGTGGGTTTGGATTATTTAAAGGGACAATTGTTGCTTCAGTGAAAGTTGATGGGTTGACATATCTATAGGAAATAATTGAACCATATCTTGCTCATGTTGTGCCTTCACTAATAAGATTAACTACAAAGTAATATTATGGAGTTCTTTAGGAACATGGTTTTCATTCCATGGATGGTTCATATCAAAATCTTGCCTACCCAATAGCTAAAGCTAATTTATACTAAAGTTAGTAGTAGCACCAAGCCAAGAGAAAAATTCCCATTCATATTCATCCATAGAAGGACTATGGTTCAAATCATTAGTATCACCATCATCATGTTCTTCAATTGTGGATGTAACTGGAGCTCTATTAAAATGCCAAGGATGATAACTAGCTATTTTTAAAAATTTGCAATTTTCTATTATTTGTTTGTATGTTCTAGAAAGGTTTGTATAACATAATTTCAAACCAAAAAAAAATTCTCAAATATCTTTGTATCTTCAACAGGAGTAGTCTTGAATAATAGGTAAACAAGGACAACTGCAGGCTCGAGCCTTGGTTTCCATTTATCATTTCTTTGTTGTTGCAAGTGTGTATATAGGCAGACTGAGTCAATAAGGGATAAAGCAACTAACTATGGAGGCCTTTGCATATAGCAATGAATATAGTTTGTTGGAAACTCTTCATCAGTGTCATCTTTGTTTGTATGAAACCATGTCTTTTTGCAAACATTTAACCAAATGTATCATTGGCTTGACGTAAGAAGATGCAATTTCTATAACATATAACATGTCTCTTATGCAAAGATGTCATGCTCCACAAGCATATTCATCATGAAATTTTGGTATGCAATCAGTGCTCTATCCGCAAATATATTTGTATTTACCACTCTTTTCAACATATCTAGATAATTTTTTGATTTTTTTTAAGATTTAGCTGCATATTTAGAAATATAATTCAAAACAATTTTCCTAGAAACAACTAGTTGGCAATCAACATTGGAACGCCAAATTACAAGTATATATAGGCTGTGAATATTTAAGTGATCATCATTTCTTGTTGGTTTGTAGGATTTGTTAGAGTCATCATCAGATGTCAATGTAGAGGTAAGTTGCTATTTCCATGGTGCTTTATACTGACATTGCAATTGCTCTCCTTTTCTTCTTCAACAAGTATATTCAGAGCATTTTGTGTGCCTTTGAACTGTGTTTAGCAACTCTTAATCATCTATGATTAGATCATTGGTCAAGATATGGCTCATGGTAAGCAAGCACGAGTTTTCTTTAGAGCAATGATACATTCTAAGCAATATTTGTGTAGGGCAACATGGATTCCAAGCTGAAACATATCTATCAAAAAAGTGCCTTGCTATGGTAAGATCATGCTCATTGGACCAATCAAGAGTATCCATGTCAGGAGCTTCTGAAAGCCATAGAAAACCATGCACATGTGCAAATCCTCGATGCTTCCATTCATATCTATACCAATAATCTTTTGCATGGAAAATATTTTCAATCACCTCCTCACGAAAAATTGAGAATCTATGATGAAAATATAAAGATGCTATATGTGAATTCTAAACAACACTATCTATTAGCATATTTGTTGAAGGCTCCATCACTAAACGAGATGAAATAGAGAAAGCATTTTTCAGGTCAACCCATTTTGTTTCTGTATAACTCAAAGTGAAAAAAAGGGTGGGTGTACCAAGTTGTTCAATCCTAGCGGTTGGTTGGGCCCGGTAAGAGCTCCAGAAAGAGCGGGTCTCATGCAACAACATGCCAAATCACATCAACTAATTGACTAGTTGGTGGTCGAAGTAGCTTAAAGTTGTTGCCTCAAAATAGTCAACGACCTAGGGATTCTATCCTCTAGATCCACTCTAACAAAAATAGAGACAATTTGTTGGCTATGATGTCGCATAATCAAGTTGTAGAGAAAATATCTAAACCTAACATGTTTTCCAAACCTATGGTCAAAATATCTCATTAGGTGGAGGGAATATTCATGCAAGTGAATTTTAATATTTCTCAATTGAATGGGAAGTGTTGGTCTTATGGGGAACAATGTTGGAAAGTCCATTGAAAATAAACCTTCAGTGTTGTATTCATTAATAGGAGAATAGCTAACTTCAGGCCAAGATAAGATATTTTGGTTTTTTTTTTCAATTTACAAGACGTCATTTATTGCTTACAACTTTCTTCTACCATTTGGTAAGCAAGGAACAAATGATGAAAAGTTTGAGGAGCCATTTTCTTCTTGTCTAGCATTTGTTGAGCTGGTTGATAGCATAAGGTCTTCACCTAAAACTTGCTCTATTGCATGCAACAAACTAGACACATCAATAGCAACATCAGGTAACAGATTAAGAGCCTCAATATCAATCTCAACATCATTGTAGTATTTGTCATATTGGATTTTGTATTTCAATGCATCCATGACATGATGTTTATTAACATTACAATCATAATTCTCACCTTCAATAGTGGTCCTGCGAATGATAACGACCTCAAGGTCTTACAGACAATGCATAATTTTTTTTGTGATGCTTGAGATATCTCGAGGAAAGCTTATTGTGTGACCACTATATTTAAATTTTCCTTCTCTAGCGTGGGTGACCTGTAAAACTAGAGGTACCCTAGCAATAAGCATCTCTTCAACTTGTGTTAAATTTTTGAGTAATAATGGTTGAGGTACCCTAGCAATAAGCAACGCTAGAAAGGCTAATGCAATAATGGGGGGAAGCAAAAAAAGAGTGGAGCTGACTAGTTATGAAATACATAAGAAAAACCTAAAGGTTTGGAGGCAGATTGAGCATGGTGGGATTCTCCCATTCATCTAGAAGATCCATGGTCCTGAATCAGAAGCCACTGAGTATTTTGGGAAACATTGGACGAATGGTGAAATTTTTATCTTTGGTAGGAAGGTCAGTGTGAATGATAACCTCATCAAGGAGGTCACTGGTCTTTCGACCGAGGGGATGAAGTTCTTCTGCGACAATTTTTTTTCTGATGAGGCTATTATTAGGTTTCCCAAAAAAGACAAGGAAAAGAGAGAGCTGATTAAAATATCTTGTAGCTACTTTGAAATTGACACTATTAAGGCTTTATGGATGAAGTTTCTCAGGATTATAATGGAATACATCATGTTGGATTGTAGATTTACTAGAGTTTATGGCTACCATTTTGTCCTCCTCAATCATTTTCGCCATAAGGGTTTCCTTCCCTCACTATTTGTATTGTTCCTTGAGTAATAGCATGGAAGATCATAGAAAGAATCCTAAGAAGTATCTAGTCATGCATACTAGCCTCATTCGGATTATTTATGATCATTTTAAAAATATGTCGTCTTTGTCTAACCCTGTCCTGGCTTCAGACTCTGAAGACTATGATACTGAGAGTTCAGCATGTCAGAGGAAAAGGATAACCTGGATCCTAATTGAATTGAGGAAGACCCTCCCTCCCCATAAAATTTGGGTAAGAAAACCCATTTGAGTAATCCCATGATTAAAAAAGATAGCTTTGTGACAACCCCCATTGTCTCTACTAAGAAAGAGAGACTTAAGATTAAAGACACCTTGCTAAAAAATGGGTTTCTTACTGTGAGGACTCCCTGGAGAATAAAATTGAAACTCCGAAAGCTAGTGAGGATTCTGAAACCTCTTACCCTACTACAAATAGAGAAGATAGACCTAGATTTCCTAGAAAGCTTAACTCTGAAGACTAGAACTTGAAGCCTGACTGGGAGTTTCTTGGTGATATTTTAGCCATTGTTAGAAATGGGGTAGTTGATTATTTTAGGATTATG
>VDFB02137365.1:6489940-6633828 GCA_007258455.2 Sequoia sempervirens | reverse complement strand
ATGTCCACCTCCTTCCAAAATACATCAAACAAGGCATCTAAGAGTGTTGGTTCCAAACATCCTCCCTACAAAATCCGTCATACACCATCCCAAGTTTGGAAAATAAAAAGTCATTCATCCAAACATCCAAAAAATCTTTCCACGTCTACCATCATTCATCATAACCCTACATCTCATTTAAAGTACAATGATCCCACATCACAAATCTGTCACATCTTGGCATCAACTCTTTACTGCAAGGAATCTCATGACACTCTATCATGATGTGTGTATTCTGATAAGGCCAACTCTAGTATCATAAAGGATCACAATGACATCGATCAGTTGTATACAAGTGCTACGTTCCTGACAAGACAACTACTTCAGATAAGACATTATTGGCATATCATGGCACCAATCTCTACATCAACATCGTCAGTGGTCATCTAAAACATCTAGGCTATCCACAAAATCAAAAATAAATAAATAAAAATGATAAATGATAAAAGTCATCACCCTGATGAAAACCTGGCAAACAGGCGTCTTAGTGACACCAAAAAAATCAAAAAGTCAAGAAAATAGTAAAGAGAAAATTTTCATCCAATGGTGAAAACCTAGCAAATAGGCACCCTGGATAAGTACCATGATGAAAACCTGACAAATAGGCATCATGGGTAAAATAAATCATCTATGTGGACTCTTACACTTGGGGGCAAGTCGTCTCATTTCCCATATCTTCTTGATGACATTGACATCCATCTAAGCCCTATCATTTCCATGCATTTTTCCCACTTACCTCGATCTTGACAAAAAATTGACACACATAAATCATGCTTTGGGAAAACTCTTGACATGTCTATCGTTCAGTCATACATGATTCACAAAACATCATGCCATTGACCGTCATAGTCTTATTGTCCTTATACGACATAGTCCTTGAAAATCATAGGACAATTCCATTAGTCTCATGTCTCCCATCTTTTACCAAGGCCACCCCCTATCCTTTCATGCCAGTCACCTATCTTGGCTTTCCCTTGTCAAATGGTCTAAGGATAATCATCATATCATCTAGTCCTAACCAAGTCATTCCAAATGGAACGAGTCTAATTCATACAAGCACATTATCCAAAACATTACTTGACTTTGTTCCTGGCCTGGCTGCAGACCTCGATACTTTTGTCACATTATCGTCATTGTCTTCACGTTGTTTTGGGATGTGTCTTTCCCACGTCAAACAACATTGTCATCACCTGTCAATTGGTATTTAGCTTGACTAGGGGCACAATCATGTTTTTCCTTGGATTCTCATGTGTAGGCATCATTCATATGCATTTGTCATGATCCTCTTAAACGTCAAAATCCAAAAAAATTATAAAATGACAAAAAGACAAAAACATCATAAAATGTCCTGAAAAAAGACAAAAACATCATAAAATGTCTTGAAGAAAGACCAAAAACATCATAAAATATCCTGAAGAAAGACCTAAAAATCATAAAACGTCCTAAAAAAAGAAAAACACAAAAACATCCAAATCAATGTCAAAATCCTAAAAATGGAGTCAAAGTCAATCATGTCAGTCAGTCCATGTCATTGTCAAACTACATTGTCTCTGTGCATTTGCTACGTAGGCAAGGCCATCAGTCGATGAGTCCCTGAGACATTAGGTCAGTCCTTGTAGGTCGGTCCAAATAAAATCATGGCATTTGTCACAATTGTCACATCAGTCAAATAATTCAGACAGTCAAACTTAGACAGAAGATAGTTATTCGAAATGTCAATGTCAAAATTGGTCAAAATTAGATAGCATAGTCCAATCAATCATACAGTCAACAACAGTACACTTGCCAAAACATATTAGTCAAAACAATGTCAGTATTGTCACTCTTTGGTCCTCTTCAAGATGTGTCCTTCTTGGAGTTAGACCTTGTCAAAATTTCCTTTTCCTTTTTCAGGATGTGTCCTTCCTGACAATAGGCCCCGTCAAACTGTCAACACAGTCAAATTGGAAAAACTCTTAAACTATCAAAACTGGAAAATCAACAAGAAATCAATCTTTGGAAAACAAACATTGGCAAACAAAATTAAATGGTTGTTAATTTTTCTCATCTATCTTGTCTTATCTTTTGACTATCTTGGCTATTTTGTCTTATATTTTTACTGCCTTTTCTTTGTGGTCATGTTACTAGCTACCTCAAGGATGTCCCATGAAGGATTCAGAGGTGTGATAACGTCTCCTAGCCTATTTTATTTTCTTTGACTGTTGTCTATGAATTGTCTTGACAAAAAGACTGGGGCAACTTCGCCCTTAGTATGAGTTAGGACATTCCTTGTCTGTGACTGTTTGTTTTTCAAATGGATGACCTTGTACACCTTGGTCTATGTCATATCATGGTGTTTTTTTTCCATTTGTGTCATTTTTACCACCCAATGATGATTAAGAGCAATAGATATTAAAGTCCTATGGCAATGTTTTGAAGGATTTGGTCTAGGAACTAACATGCATCTCCTTTTATTTTGTCATCTTCTCTCACCTGTCTCATATAGGCATTGCATCCATATCATCATCCATATATTTTGCACTAACATTCCATTGTCTCTTCATATTCTAGTCTTCTCGTCCATTTCGAGAGCACACCCATGTTCTTGGAACTCGTCTTTCCTCTTGAGGTGGCATACCGTAACCCTCCTCGTCATTGTTCCTCATCTTATTTTGCATTGGGGCATATTTTTGACTTATTTTATTTGTCACAATGTGACATGCTACATTATAACAAAGAGGGGCAAATGTACACACCTAAAAATGACCTAGGCCTGCAAGCTTCATTTTTACCACTTTCATCCTAGCATAATTATGACATTTAATTATGTCCTTGGTCCACATTCAACTATTGATTAAATAATTCACAATTATTTAATTAATTCATGTCCTTTTATTCTTCATGATTATTAGATAAATAAATTTTATTTATTTATTAAATACGTCATTAATTGTCTAAGTCTTCCCTTAATTAAATAAATTTCTTAATTTATTTAATTACCCTTTGTCATTTATTTCTTCCTGATTATTAAGTAAATAAATTTTATTTATTTATTTAATATGTCACTAATTGTCATAATTAAATGAATTAAGTAATTTATTTTAATTATTATCTTATTTGCTAAATTAAATAATTTAATTTAATTATTTAATTGCCAAATTAATATTCTTCTCATTTTAAATAATGAAATTATTTAAAATGTCATCACTTTCTTAGCGTCATCCATTTTGGTAAATAATCTAAAAATATTATTTATTGTCTCACAAAATCATTATTTTGAATAAATTGGTAACTAATCTTCCAAAAATCAAGTAATCGGGTAGATTCTTGATTTTCCAAATTTGATCTTCAGTCCAACTCTTATCTTCTTGATTTTTCGAATCTCACAAATCAGGTAGCCTTTATCTTCTGGATTGTCGAAAATCTTTATTTTCTAATTAATTTATCTCATTTATTCTCCACTACCGATTCGATTCTCGGAGATGACATCTTGACCGCTCGATTAATGATTCTGCCCTAACCCTAATTAGGGATTATCATATTTAATCTGGGCCTCTCATTTTAGGTATTAGTCAGAAGTCAATCTCACCCATCCATTCAAAATGACATTTTCCTCACTTTTTGATTACACACACATACACGCAAACACTGATATTGCACATTCACACTTAGGCTTCTCATTGCAATTAGTGTCTTATTTGATCAAATCTTAGTATGTTTAGACATTGGAAATCATAGTCATTTGACATAGGCATTAAGAATTTGTGCAAATCCTTCAAAGCTTGGTGTAGGACATAGACATTTATTTGTAGATTGCTCACACAATGAATCTGAGGGCAACATGTCAACCAGCAAGCAAGAAGGTACTATCAAGGTGAATCATGGAAACTCATGCGAATCAAAGGTATAATTGTATTTGTTTTCATTGTTCTTGATAGGATCTTTGTATTACGTGGTCTATGTGTTAGTTTATCTCATAATCTAATCCTCAAAATAAATCCATTGATACAGAGAGCACGGCCAAAATTCTGCTTTTTAGGAAGTGCCCACTTAGAAAATTAGTAAAAAATCAAATATTCATTAAAAAATTATCAGAAAAATTGTGCACCAACTAGATACTATCAGCTAATTTCTGACCATAGCGAATTTAAAAATACTAAAAAAAAGGTCACCATGCTCAGGTCATACAAGAGTTGCTATGTTATGGTTTTCTGACAAAAACAACACCAATTTGTGTACATCCATTTGTTGAGCCCCTTAATCTCAACTATTTTCAAAATAAATTAGTAGTTTAGAAAGTAGACTTAGAGCACTTTGATCCTTTTTTTTTGTTCCATCTCAAAATTTTGAGTGTAACTATCCTCAATTTCACGTCCAAGGTCAACATTTCTTGATTTCAAAAGAAAAGTGGCCACTTAAGCCCCCTTTTTGGGAACCATCTTGGTGCACTTACCCAATACATTTTTGGTTGATGGCACAACTAATAACAACTTCCTACATTCTATTTCCAACTACTGATAGGGGGGCACAAGATTTTACTTGAAAGACTCCCCCTAGGCCGATGGCTTGAAATCAATTTCTTGAGGAATTGCCTGAAGAATTACTAGAGGAATCTTCTGGTATGGGCTTATCAGATTCACTCTTCTTTACCCATGTTTTCTTCATCTAATATATTATCTCTTCCATAGTCACCTTTCCTTTTCCTTTGTCATCTTTATGTGAAATTATTTGTTGATATATCAGACCTCTTCTATCCATATTTCTATTCCTACAGAATCTTGCAATGTGACCAAATCTGTTGCAATTGTAACACACCGGATTTATTTTCCTAGGCCATTCATTCCATTGATTTCCCCTTGATCAGCATTGATTAGCAACATGTCCAAATATTCCATAGGTGTAGCATTTTACATTCCTTATCCTGACAACCATACTTCTACATTCAATTGATTTATGACCAAAACTTTTGCAACTAAAACACTAACCAGGAAATGATGGACTGCTTGAATTTACTTTTCTTCTACACTGAAAAGCCATATGACCAAATTTATTGCAAGAAAAGTAGTAACCATTAAAATTCTAAGCATTATGTTTTCTTACCAGATACCTCCTACCTTTGTTCATTTAATTTCTTTGTCTGGGATCCCTATGTTTAGATCCAGAGCATTCTTCCTTCTCATATCCAAGATATCACTTATCATTTGCATCATTTTTTTCCTTTAGTCAGCTCATCAAGCTTAGGAGAACTGATCATAAACTTCTCCTTATATTAATTTGCAGTAGAGAGTTCATCTATGAGAATAACTATCTGACTTTCAAGCTCTTGTTCATTACTTCTAGATTGTTGTAGTTCAATCTCTAGCTGAATGAATCCACTATTAACTTTGGTGCATTCTTTAGATTTTTCTTTCAAAGACTGAGTCAGAATCTCCTCATTCTTCTTTCTCTCTTCAATCTCCTTAGCTTTATTTAAACATATTCTTGTTGGAAAAGCAAGGGCAGACAACTGAGAGGGAGGGGTGAATTAGTTATCACAGAATATTAAAATTTTCAATATTTACTTAACTTTAATCTCAAATCTCTTGAATGAACAACAAACCATAAGAAATCAACACATCAAAAACATAGATAACACCAATTTTTTTATGTGGAAACCCTGTTAGGGGAAAAACCACATTGGATGTTAGTCCACAATATTATACCTTGTTAAAAGTATAATGAAAATAGTAGGGGAATGCACATGCATTCAAGAACACTTCCTAGAGCTCACTTCTCAAATACAATAGGGATCACTACTCAACAATACAAAATATGATTAAATCCAAAGGGTATGAACTGAAAAGAAAAGATTCTACACAAGCTTGATTACGATTCCAGTTAAGCACAAAAAACATTCTTCCCAATTTTCTCAGCCATCTTCTCACTTTGCTTTGTAATCAAATGATTAGAACACTATTCGCACATCTACACTTTCTCTTTCATACATTCACTCTCTTATTCAAACTAACTTTGCTCAAACAATCGCTGTTATATATCTGCAACATGGAATTGCATTAATAACCTTGTCATCCAAAAAAATATATATATTAACAATGTCGGCCCAAATTAACAATTAAATTTTCAATGAGGATCAAATATCATCGGCCAATACAATGATGTGACCCAAATAAATATCCACGAGCACGCTAAACATTCAAATTTCAAGCTCCAAGGATTTGCAATATGTTACCATCATCATGTCGGCCAAGAACATGAAAACCCGAACATGCACAAGAAAAATATTTGACCGCGAGCACACCAATCAACATAGACATACAAAAATGATAGAGAGTGATTTAGAAACATCCAAAAACAACAAGATCTAACTGAGAAATATAGGTAGTGACACTGACAGAGACCACAAAAACACTATCAAAACACAACATGATCAATTCTTCACATGGACCTCTGAAACTTCCAGTAGATGAACTAGATACTCTCAACAATAAAACCTTTAGTCCACAACAACTGATCTTCAACATACAAAACAAAATACCTTTATGACCTTCACTGTTCCACTGACAACCTCCAACTCTTCCTTTAACAATTTTCTCAATATCCTTGACATAGACAACATTCAATACAATAATGCTAATAGTGTTGACATCAATGAAAACCATATATTAGGAGCACAACCACAATATCTAAAAAACTTCCAACAATTTCCCCCTTTTCCATTGATGGAAACACATGATGTAGAATACACCGTCAACACAACTCTCAATCAACACTTACTCCCCCTTAGATTCTGACTCTTCTTCCTCAACTTCTTCTACATGATCTTCTCCCTAGATAATTCACAGTTTTTCACATGACTCTTCTCCCCCTTTGACATCAATGGCAAGGATAAACATTATCTTCCCACATACAAGCTCTGAACCACATATCTACACATCTGACTACTCCCCTTGAGTAGCAGCCGCAAAAACATCAATCCATATCATAATAGAGCTTTGAATCATACAAATTGATGCAAGTAAATGAATCTCTTAGTTCTTATTAGGAGGGGTAATCACCCCTAGCATTTCTCTAAGATACTCAAAAGTATCCTTAGGCAATGGATTTGTGAAGATTTTTGTAACCTATTCTTCGGTAGACACATACTCTAGTCTAACTTCTTTTTCATTCACTTTCTCCCTTAAGAAGTGAAACTTGATGGATATATGCTTAGTCTTACAGTCTAGCACCAGATTCTTTGAAACATTTATTGCACTTGAATTTTCACAATATATAGAAATAAGATCTTCATATACCACCTTGATATCTTTTAACATCTTTTTCATCCACATCACTTGAGTATAGTTGTTTGTAGAAGCAATATACT
This sequence comes from Sequoia sempervirens, assembly GCA_007258455.2. Classification (NCBI taxonomy): domain Eukaryota; kingdom Viridiplantae; phylum Streptophyta; class Pinopsida; order Cupressales; family Cupressaceae; genus Sequoia; species Sequoia sempervirens. The sequence goes on along the minus strand of VDFB02137365.1, from coordinate 6,626,447 downwards.
TTGCTTCAACAGTAGATATAGAAATGGAATTCTGATTTTTTCTCAACCAAGACACCATCTTCTTCCTTAGGTAGAAAGCACCACCACTAGTACTCTTTCTATCATCTACATCTCCTACTCAATCCACATCAGTATATGCACTCAAGGTAAGATCATCATCCCTTGGATACCAAAGCCCAAAATCAACCGTTCCTTTCAAATATTTGAAAATTCTCTTAACAATAGTCACATGTGATTCTTTTGGATTAGCTTGAATTCTAGCAACCAGCAACACAACATTAATTATGTTTGGTCTATTATGAGTTAAATAGAGTAATCCACAAATCATTGACCTATATCTTGTTTGATTTTCCTTAGGATAATCATCATTTTGTGTTAAATTGCAACTGGTTACCATGGGGGTACCATAGGCTTTGAGTCTTCCATGCAAAACTTCTTTAGTAGCTCTCTCACATATTTGGACTAAGATATGAAGATCCCCTTATCTAATTGAGTAACTTGCAATCCTATAAAGAACTTCATCTCTCCAATCATACTCATCTCAAATTCATTCTTCATTTCATCATAAAATTTCATACATAGATTATTATCTCCTCCAAAAATAATGTCATCAACAAAGACCTCAATAATAAACTCTTTGTCATGATCCAACATGAAATATAAGTTTCTAGATCAATAGTACATTTATTGAATCCAAGCTTTAGAAAGCATTTGTCTAGTCTAGTGTACCAGGATCTAGGGGCTTGCTTAAGTCCATATAGAGCTTTCTTCAATCGAAAAACCATTTCTTCCTTATCAATTAGTTGAAATCCATCCAACTATTCAATATAAACTTCTTCTTCTAGTTCTCCATTCAGAAAGGCTGACTTCACATCCATTTAATAGATTTTATAGTCCTTATATGCAACATAAGCAAGAAATAATCTAACAGCTTCAATTCTAGCAACAGGGGTAAAGTTTTCTCCAAAATCAATACCTTGCAATTTGTGAATACCTTTTGCATACCAATCTTGCTTTATTTCATACCACTTCACCTTGTTCATTCAACTTATTCTTAAAGACCCATTTAGTACCAATCATATTTTTATCTTTAGGTCTAGGAAAAAGTGTCCATGTATCATTATTTTCTATCTGAATCAGTTCTTCCTTCATAGCTTCCATCTAGTGTTCGTCTTTGCAAGCCTCATTTACATCTTTAGGCTCAATCTTGGAAATCAAGCAATACTCTTCTACTATCTTCCTTCTATTTTGCACACCTTTACTCTTATCACCTATGATTTTATTTTTAGAATGGTTTAGCTTTACATACCTTGGAACTTTAGGACTCTCTCGAGCTTCTAGTTCTTTTTTTCTCTCTTCAACACTTGTACTTGTCTCTTCTTCTTGACTTACTTGATTTACCAGAATAAATTGAAGTTGTTTTATTAGAACATATGGCACAATCTAAAGTTGATTCTATTTCTGAGCATTCTTCCATTGATTTGTATTGTCTTCATCTGAATCATATCCATAATATCTAGATGATCTAGTAGATTCCTCATCAACTTTGACATTTGCACTCTCAACCAGCTTTCTCAGTCTTCTGTTATAACACCGGTAGGCCTTGTTTTTGGTAGAGTAGCCTAGAAAGATTCATTTGTCACTTCTTGCATCAAACTTTCCTATATCCTCATCTCTCTTAATGTAGCATTTACTTCCAAAGATCTTGAAATACTTAATAGTAGGCTTATAACCAAACCATAGCTCAAAAGGAGTCTTACCAGAATTACCATTGACATTTACCCAGCTCAAAGTGTACATAGTAGTACTTACAACTTCACTCCAATAGATGTGAGACACATTTCCTTCTATCATTATTGTTCTAGTAGCATCCAGAATTATTTTGTTCTTCCTTTCTGCAACTCCATTTTGTTGAGGAGTCCAGGGAGTAGATAAATGTCTTTTCATTACATGCTCTTTGCATAAAGAATTAAACTCCCTAGAGGTGAACTCATCACCTTTGTCTAACCTTAAGCATTTGATTTTCAAACCTTTCTCATTTTCTACCATAGCTTTGAAAATTTTGAACTTCTCTATTGCTTCACATTTTTCTCTTAAGAAAGCAACTCATATCATCCTAGAATAATAATCAATAAGCAGTATAAATTACCTTTCGCCATGAAGACTTCTAACTTTGGAGGGACCAAAGAGATCAGTATGCACCAACTACAACAAACAATTTGTGTGATGTTTTCTCTAAAAAGAAACTCTAGTCTATTTTCCCATCTAACATTCCTTGCAAATTGTGTTAGTAGGCTTCACTAGCTTAGGTGTATCTCTTACTACTTGAGTGGAACCTACTTTGACAATGTTATCAAAATTTACATGACATAGCCTCCTATCCCATAACTAGCTTTCATCACCTCCATTTGATCCAAGCCCTAAGAGGAAAATAATTGATCAACCACAGGAGGATCTGATGGATGAAATTATTGTTACTAATCATGACATGCAGGTTGGTATGCCTTCCCCTCCTAGGTCAGCTGAATTGGTTTTATCCGATTTGGATATGAAAGGAAAATGTGTACAAGATGCAAGAATGGAAGCATGCAAGGAGTTTCTAGATGACAATACATTTGTGAACACTCGTGTATTCTTGCAATTGGTATGGAGGATGAAATTTGAATAATATCAAGATAAATCTAAGAAGAGAAGAGAACTAAGACCTGACAGGTCAAACCAAGAGAATGATGAGGAAGTGAAATTTGAATTAATGGAAGAATTGAAAAACATCACTCCTGAGGAAGGTAGAAAGGTAGTGAGTCATGCTAGTGTATTGATTCTTCCTGAATGGGACATTGCAGATGCTATAGCATTTAATGCTATTCTAGAGTCCAAGCATACCTTTCAGGACTTTGAAGAAGAAGTTAAGGAAGCACTGCAAGACTCTTCCTTCAGTGAAGAGTATGAAACCTTGGAAATTTGGGCATTGGGCCCATAAGGGAGAAATCAAGATGTTTCTGATATGAACCCAAATTTAAGAGGAGGGATAATAATAAAGAGAGCTTCAAAGACCTCAACCATTGAGGCCACTAATTTGACTATGAATGTGGCCAAATTGGCCCAAAAGACTATTGAAAGGGAGGAGGCTAAAAAGAGGAGCCTAATGGAGACGTATAACCTTTTGATTGAGGAATACAACAAGATGTAGTAGAAGAATGTTGAGCTACAGACTAAGGTCGAAAGGTTAAGGTATAAATAGATTGGGGAGACATCAAGTGCTCCAGGACTCAGTTCGTTTCCTTCCACATTAGGGTCAGTTCCTCCTATTTCTCTAATTGTTTCCACGCCAAGGTCTCCTAGTCAGAATCCTTCCTTCACCCCTTCTTTAGAGGAAATTGATGAAGAAATAGAATGCTCTGTGGATCCTAAAAAGAAGCATCTCATGCAAAAAATTGATGAATTACAGGCATGTTTGAAGGTAAGTGATGAAGGATCTCTTTCAAAGCAAAAGGATATTGTTATTGTTGTCTTAAGACACTTAAATGAGAGGGTTGATAATAAATTTTGATCTATACATTCTTTATATTCTTTATCATTAGATGCAATAAAGAATATTGATAGGGATTAGGAGGTAGTGATACAATTGATTGAAAACTAGATCCCTAGGGCCAGTGATTTAGATGTAGTGTATAAGGCCTCAAGGTTTGATACAAATAATAGGCCCCAATCATTAAGTCCTACTCAAACTGTATTAGTTAAATCATTGCAAGGTTTTCAGACCCTACCAAATTATTTGAGTAGGAAGATCAGGGAATTGGTGAAGAATTTTAATGATTGGGGTAACACATTGTTACTTGATATAATTGATGAGCAAAGGAAAATCAGGTCACTCCAACAATGAAAGGATCAAGCAAGTGAGGTCATCAATGATCAAATTCAATTAATTTATGATGACTTTGATTATGATTTTTTGGTGAACTATATGGATAAAATCATTAGTACCAACTACTTTTTGGAATCTTTTGAAAAAGATGCAAATCACGTAATGGTAAAATACACACCTTATAGTGCCAAGGTGAATGAGGTAATTAATTTTGACTGGCCGACTGATGAAGAATACCAAAAATGGGTAACTAAATATTTGACTGATGAAGAATAAAAGAGTGGGCTACTAGTGGTTGGAAAGTTAGATGTTGCAGTTACAATGGATTCCAATTTTTCTTTAATGGTAGCCTTGGTGCGGGATTCTTAAGGTCTTTGTTGTTATATCAAATTTTCTTAATGGGCACGATGAACAAGAATATTCTCTAGGGTGATGGCTTTTGTAACACTTTTTGGAATATCACCATGTGTGCCAATTGGCTTCTAACATGTGTACTTTATGGCCTAGTGCTTGTTTGTTCCTTCACTTTCTATAAGAAGGATTTCAAGGCCAAAAGTACGGGTTAGCAAGTTAGATAATTTTGGGTCAAGTCTAGGTGAAGTTGCAGGGAAAATTGTAAAGTTCAATGGTTTTAGAGAGAAATGAAAGTTAGGTTCTGAGTCATTCTGTAATAGGTTTTGAATTTATGGGGATTTAATGTTGTATAATAGTACTAGTATTTGAGTTGAAATGATAAAGTCAAGCTCATGTCTCTCCATTGTACATGCATATCTCAACTTTGAATAAGATAACTAAGGGTTGTTTCATTCATCTCACTATTGTGGTGTGTATGATTCTATTTTATCTTTAATTGAAGTAATTAATTAAAATTATTGAATGGGATTATAGGCAGATGTGTTTTGTATAGGGATTTGATAAGTAGTATTGGGTTAGAATACATATTGATGAGATTATAATGCAATGTTGTTAAGGATTTTATATTTTATGTGTTAAATTTGTCATAAGCCCTTAGATGCTTATGAATTTGACTCCTACAATGGATATATGGCACTAGTCTAAGTTGTATTTATCCATATGATTTAGTATTTGTTTGTCTTTTCCTAGAGCTTGCTACGAATTGAAAATCAATGACTATCTTATATTGTGAATTGTATTGTAGTTATCTCATGCTCCAAATAGTTGATATTATCGATGAACAACCAATTCTATTCGATATTATCCTATTGTGTTGAGCTATTAAGTGAGATTATCTATTATTTTTAATGTTGTTTATAATAATGGTGCAGAGGTTGTAAACACATTAATGGATCACCCTCCTGGGTCTTGTAGAGCCCAAAGTGTAGGAGACTTTTAAAGTCCTTGTCAGTTGGTCTAGGTCCTTCATGCTGCCCTTGATTAGAATTGGAAATTTCATACGTAGATTAGAAGTCCAACCTGGTTACATTAAAAACAAACAAACAAAATGGTGACTCTACTGGGGATCTAATTTTAATATTTCTTGTTAGTGTGTCGGTTGTCCATTTTGCATAGATTTTTCATAGTGTTTCTATGATTTGAAGGTTGAGCCTATATTTATGTGTTAGGTTTGTCCAAGACAATTGGGTATTCGGTATTCCCAAGACAATTGGGTGGCGACTCTGAAGTCTCTACACTAGTGTGCATTTTATTTTGAAAGGTTTATTATAAGTGGAAAGAAATTTTGGACTAGTATGAAGAATGAAGAACACCAGGTCATTAATGAAGAATCATCGAGAATAGAAATTGGAAGGTGAACTTCCCAAAATGAAGAAGAAGGATTGGATAAAGAAAAGACCAGAATCTAGTAATGTTGCTCCTGCATCACAGAACCCTATACACCAAGGTACAAGTAAGCCTTTACAACCTATCCTTGAAAATCTTGAAGAGATGTCTAGAAATTTAGAGTCAAATAGTTATGGATTTTTTGATGCATTATTTAATACACTGGTTCAAGAAGATGTGACATGTCAAAGTAAAGGGCATGTTAGTGTCAAATATGCTGAAAATAGAAGAGGGAAGAGTAGAATTCAAAGCCATCACAGAGAATGCACCAGTGATGTGCCTCCTCCTCCTACTGAAAATGATGTAAACCCTTTATTGTATGAAAATGTATTGGAAGGGGTCAATTTAATAGACCTAAGTGATACATCAAGTTCTTATATGACTTTTCCTGACCCTGACAATGTTTTCGGAGACATTAATTCCTTGAAGTGGGAAATCCAAGAGAAAATTGAGCTCAAGATGAAAAGAGAAAAAGAGAGGGAACCAGACTTGAGGAATGTTGTGATTGAAAGGGATAGGTTGATGAGATAGTTGGAAACAATGAATTTCTTGAACCAAGAAGAACCTAAACTAGGTGTTGAGGATCTAGTTGTACATAATATTTTTAATAAGGAAACAAAGCTTGTGTCTAAAGAAAACCCTGTAGGCCACATTGATTTCCAACCCAAACCTATAGACCCAAAACCCTCAAATCATGTTAAGTCTCAACTGAGTAATACAAACCTTAAGTTTGTTTTGGATAAGGGAAAGAAAAAGGTTGAGGGGATTAAAATAAATGAGAAGGTGACTCCCCATTTCACTCAACAAAATCTCCCACCACATGTGTCATTTCAAACAAAGTCTGCCTTAGAAAAGGCTAGGGGGGAGAGTGAGGCTCTGGTAGAAGAGTTGGAGAGAATAGAGATTGATGATGCAAATGTAGAAATGAGGAGGAAAATAAGTTTCCTAAAGATGTCAAGCATGGATGAGGCTACACAAGCTGCAACCTCATCAAATCACAAGATGCCTTAAAATACAGTCCTAAAATTAATCTAGATCCCACCATAAATAATTTTGGCCTAAAGATTCATGCAACTAGGTTTGTAAATCCAAATTAGGATGGTCCTAGGGTACAAAATTTAGGGTTTGGTGTTGATTCTTAGAAGAATGAAGGATTATTTCAATGACAACCTATACAGTTGGAAAGGTATAGGCCATTGTTCTTTGATGGTATTCCTCGTTATCCAAATTCCATCCCTACTGACTTGAGAGAAAAGATGAGTAATTTTTCTAGCAATAATGCTATGACAATAGAGGAACACTTGAAAGCTTTTATGGATATGCTAAATGATTATGAGGTAGAACATGAAGATGTTGTAATGAAATTATTTGTACAATCTCTGGTACAGGATGTGAGGGATTGGTATAGAGGCCTACCTAATGCTAGTATTGGTTCATGGGATGAGTTTGAAAAGTGTTTCAAGGAGCAGTATGGTGATAAAAGTAATGCTAGTTTCATGCTAAATGAATTTAATAACTTCAAGAAGTCATTGAATGAGCATATGATAGAGTTTAATTTAAGATTTTAGAAAGCAATGTATAAGTTGTTTCAGGTTTTGAGGCTTGATGAAAATGTTTGTTTAACTACATATTTCAATGCTTTTGATGCTAAAATGGCATATCTCCTCATAGGTAAGGACTCTTAGACTATGAGGGATGCATTTAGGGTGGCTATAAATATTGAGAGTAATAGAAGAGCTTCTAGGAAGTATGGTAGGAGAGAAGAACCTACACTTTTAAAAAATCCTAAGAATAAGACTGAGAAGGTTCCTGCTACAAAGCCTAAAGATGATGAAAATTGGGAAAAGGTTTATAGTACTTTGAAAGACAAAGAAAATTATGCCAATAAAGAGAAGGGTATAGGAAATGAAAGGAAATCCTATAATAAAAATGATAGGCCTCCCAGATTGTAAAATTATCTTTATAATACAAATTGGAAAGATGGAAAACCAATCTTGCCTAGCCAGAAGCCTAAAAATGATCAGCATATGCCAGACCCCTTGCAAAAGCATTCAGTTAATCTAGTAGTAGATAGACCATGGTGTGAGGTGTGTGAACATCCACATGATCAAAGTTACTATGTTATTGCTCAGTTGCTTATTTTTGAGGAAATAGAGAAGGATGCTCATGAGCAGACATCAAAATGTGAGTAGGAAGATGTAGATGTTTGTATGGCCAAATTATACATTAATGAGGTAGAATGTTCCTTTGATGATGAATTACAGGAAGCTGATGTGGATAATTTGAGGTAGAGAAGTGAGATATACAATCAACTAGTTTTCTTTGATAAGGAAGGTGATTTTGACCACAATGCTTGCAATATGGAGCAAGTTGAGGGTTCAGTGTCCTTAAGGAGACCATTAGAAGAAGATATTGCAAGATTGACTAAGGAAGTGGTTTCTCAAATGAGAATTTCACTTCAATTGAGAAGTAGAATTGTGAGTGGTGAACAGGATAAACCTGCTAGCTTGTTTATTAAAGAACAAAAGGAAAAAATCAAACACATTAAGGTTGACAACAAAATGGATGTTGTAAAAGTTAAAGAGGTTAAGAATGACAAGGTTTGGGAAAAAATAACGAAACCCTAAAGCCTCAAGAATATGTGACTTTTTCATTGGTGAAGACCAAGGTGATTACAAAGTTAGTTGAACCTGTTGTAGAGCATAAGAAGCAAAAGAAGCTAGGAGGAAGTAATCAACCAGAGAAAAAGGAAAATGATGAAGATATGATGTCTAATTTTCCTAAATATACACTTGTAGATATGTATCAGGTTCTTTCTCAAGTTAAGTTAACTGTACCTTTGCTAGAAATGATGAGAATAAATGAACACAAAGAAAAAACAATAGCCTTGATCACAAATGTTGTTGGTAATAAGACTAGGCAAGGAAGTGGTAAAGAAGAGAAGGATGAAGAGAAAGAGAAAGAAGTGGAAGGAATTGTGTCACAAATTCCCCCTGTATATTTAGGAAATTCTATTAACATGTGCCTTGAAAATATAACCACTTTTTTCTTAAGTGTGGATATAAATGGGAAAACTTTAAGGAACTATATGATAGATTCAGGGGCATGAAATAATGTTATGCCAGTCAAAATAATGGAGGAAATGTGCTTGATAGTAGATACTGCTCAAGGTAAATGTTATGCTATGGATTCAAGAGAAGTGCCAGTTGTTGGAAATATCAGAGCATTTCCTTATAAATTGACTCAGTACCCTGACAAGGATTTAGTCATGACTCTATTAGTTGCAGACATTCCACCTCATTTTGGAATGCTCTTGTCAAGAAAATGGATTGCATCAATGGGGGGTAGCATGCAATGTGATTTGTCATTTTCTACTTTCTCCATTGATGGTAAGGATGTCAAAATTGAAAGAGAATCAAAAGTACCTCATATGATTGAGCATGGCCCGATTGAGAATATGACATGTTTTATTGATAGTGGTATAAATGAATTCATGGTTGAGGAATTTCCTAGCAATTGTGATAAGCCTACTGCATTGATTGATACATAAATAAAACAAAATTGTCAAAATTTGGTGACTTGTGGACTATGTATTTTGACGGTGCAAGTTCAAAGGAAGGCTCTGGTGCATGTGTTTTGTTACGATCACCAAGTGGAAAAATAATCAGGTTCTCTTTTACTCTGTTATTTGAATGCACAAATAATGTGGCAGAGTATGAAGCCTTGTTATTAGGGTTGAGACTGGCTGATAAACATGGGATTAGGAGCTCAAGGTAGTTGGGGATTCTAAGCTTGTGATCTCCCAAGTTAGATCCAAGTATGTATCCAAGAACAAGAGGTCGAAACAATATAGGAATGTTGTTTGGGATGAATTGGAGAGCTTTGATGTATCTGGCATAGGATGGATGGAGAGAGGTCAAAATAAAGTGGTAGATTTATTAGCCAATATTGTACTAAAACCAGATGCTATGACTTATGCTATAATTTCAAAGGTTGAGGTGCAAACTAGGCCATTTGTCCCTAATAACATAAAAAATTGGCAATTTTTTGATAATGATGATGATATATTAAGGTTTTTGAATTGTGTGGGTGAATATGAAAATCAATAAATTGACTTTGGAGCTTTTGTTGAAAATGTTGATGGTAAGGATACTATATTTGGAAATGAGGTCATTCAGTTAAAGACAAACACAATTCCCAAGGGTATAGTTGTACTAGAAAGAGTGTTTGATAATCAAGATAAGACAAAGGCTAATCATACTATTTCCCATCTTGATGACTTGGAAGAGATAAATCTTGGAATAGAAGCATCCCCAAAGAAGATGTATATTGGAAAGAAAATGTCACCAAAAGTGAGAAGGATGCTAATTGACTTATTAAGGAAGTTTAGGAATGTGTTTGCATGGTCCTATGATGATATTAAGGCATACAAAGAGGATCTTTTCCAACATGAGATTCCTTTGCATGATAATTCCAAGCCATTCAGACAAAAGCAAAGGCCTATTAATCCCACTTTAGCCCCCAAAATGCAAGAAGAATTAATGAAACTAAGGGTTGCAGGGGTCATCAATCCAATTAGACATTCATCCTGGGTATCAAACTTGGTACCAATAAGGAAGAAAAATGGAGACATCAGGTTATGTGTAGATTTTAGAAATTTGAATCTATCTTCATTAAAAGATAATTATCCATTACCCAATATGGAAACCATGTTGCAAAGGGTGACAGGCTGTGAATTGATGTCTATGATGGATGGTTTCTCTAGTTACAACCAACTCATGGTCAAAGAGTCTAAGCAGTTTAAGACAACTTTCACTACACCATGGGGAACATATGTTTATGTAAGAATTCCATTTGGTCTAACAAATGTAGGGGCTATTGTTTAGAGAGTCATGGATGTGGCACTCTCAAATTTCATTAACTTGTTTTTGGTGATCTACAAAGATGACTTGATAGCATATTCTAAAAAGGAAGAGGATCATTGTGAGCATCTAGAGAAGATATTCATTAGAGCTTTGGAGTATGGTATTTCTTTGAATCCAAAGAAATGTTTGTTTGGAGTACTAGAGGGAAAATTATTGGGAGATATCATTTCCAAGGATGGAGTAAAAATTGATCCAGAGTGGGTAATTGCAATAGATAAAGTTCCACAACCCCGAAATTTCAAAGGAATACAATATTTCTTTGGACAAATAAAATTCTTAAGGAGGTTTGTGACAAATTTTGTTGAGATAGTTCGCCCTATTTCCAAAATGCTCAAGAAAGGAGCCAAGGTTGAATGGAATGAGGAGTCTATGCAAGCTTTCTAGACCATTAAGCAAGAAATAAAGGAGGCTCCTATGTTAAGAACCCCTGATTTTACTAAACCTTTACATATTTTTTCATTTTATTTTTCCACACAATTGTAGTTGTGTTGTTGCAAAAGAATGCAGAAGGTTTTGAACAATGTGTAGCCTTTTCCAAAAAATCTTTACAAGTTGTAGAACTTAAGTATGATATAAATGAAAATTAGGCATATGCATTGGTAAAGGTAGTAAAAGATTTTAGGCCTTATTTGATGGGAGCTACTGTAATTTCCTATGTGCCTAGTGTTGTTGTTAAGGACATTTTCACACCACAAGAAGTGTCGGGAAGAAGGTGTAGGTGGCTAAATAGGATCTAGGAATTCAATATTGAGGTCTAGATTACTAAACTAGTGAGAGGACAAGGATTGGCCAAGCTTATGGCCCAAAGTAATTTGGAAGCAAATCAGATAAATTTGCTAGAAGAGGAAAATAGATCATACATGTGTGATATGGAGCATTCTGAATGGTATAAAGATGTGGTATATTATTTACAAAGAATGAAATGTCCTAAAATTTTGAGTGAAAATGAGAAAAGGACTTTGAAGTTACATGCTATCAGATATGCTATCATAGCTGGAAAGTTCTGGTGGAGAAATGGAGAAGGTTTCATGTTGAAGTGTGTTGACCAAGATCAAGCACAAGAACTTTTGAGTGAGATGCATGGTGGAGTTTGTGGAGGGAATTATATGGCTAAAGCAACTACACATAAGATAATGAGGGCTAGATTTTGGTGGCCTACATTTTTTAAGGATGCACACCAACTAGTGAAGACATGTGATGCTTGTCAACGTTTCTCTAGTAAGTTGAAGTTTTATGGTAACTTGCCTCTAAAACCAGTTATAATACAGGCTCCATTCCAGTAGTGGGTATTGATTTTTTAGGAGAGATAGCATGTAAATCTAGTGGAGTCCAATCATGGATATTGGTGGCTACTGATTATTTTACCAAGTGGGTCGAGGCAATTCCAGCAAAGAAAGCCACTAGTAAAGTGGTAATTGACTAGATTTGGATGTCCAGAAAGGATTGTGTTAGACAATGAAATGTGTTTTACGTATGAGGAACACAGAATTTTGTGAGAAGCATGGACTCCAAATCTCTTATTCCTCACCATATCACCCATAGGGAAATGGATAGGTAGAATCAAGAAATAAAATCTTGATGAAGATCATTAAGAGAACCCTGGATCAAAATAAAGGGCTTGGGATTCTAAGATGAGATTAGCAATCCGGGTAGATAGGGTAACTATGAAGAAGGAAATAGGTTGTGCCCCATTTGACTTGGTTTATGGGATAAATGCGAGGTTGCCCCAAAACAACCTAATGTAAATGTATAAGTTTGTCTAGATGTATGACAATGAAATCGATGATGAGATGCAATTGAAGGTGGAAGCTCTCATAGAGTTAGATGAAACCAGGAGGGAAGCTCAAAAGAGAAATGAAAAATTGCAGTTGCAAATAAAGAATCTGCATGACAAAAGGGCAACTGCAAGGAATTTCAAAGATGGAGATTTGGTTTTAATGTGGAATGTCAGATTAGAAGATAAAGGGAAACATGGGAAATTTGATGCAATCTAGTTGGGTCCATTTTTTATAAAGGGTAAGCAGGGTGAAGATTCATAGTTCCTCCAAAATATGGTTGGGGATATTCTTGAACTGCCAGTTCATGGATAGTTCTTGAAGTTGCACTTCACTTAAAGTGTGTTTTTCCATGAACATTAGTTTAGGTTTGTATGTTTTGTATATATTTTGTACATAGTTTGGGTTGTTTTGTCCAAATAATCCCTTTGTGGTCGTCTCTACATCTTAGTCTTCTCTACCTAAGATTCTGAATTCTCACTTCATTCCAATGGAATGAACGTGGGCCAACTGGAGACACTGATGGAGCTTCATTTTTTTGTTCCTTGTGTTCCATTCTTGCCCTACCTTATGTTACTGGTCTTTCATGGTGTCAGAATTTTCCTAGGGTTGGGTGTTTTAGCTTTATTTTCATGTAAAACCCTTATGTTTATTTTACACCTTGGTTGGGATCATTTTAGCTGTTACCTTTTGAAGTGTTTTAAAATTACTTATGTCCTATCGTTTCATCTAGGCTAGGTCCCTTTGGTATTAATATTTTAATTCCTAATTAGGGTTTTATTTTCCTAAGTCTTCGTTGGCCCCGTGTTTCATCATTTAAAAACAACTTATGTCGTTATTTACCATCTACCTAGTGATGTCCCCTTGTCCTTTTAAGAAATATTTTATTTTATAGAGGAATAAAATTTGCATGACCATTGGTCAATTGTCATTTGATTTCATCTGTTCCCCACCATCCTGTGATGACCCCACCACACTACTTTGGTTGATTGTGATATCACAGGCGGGCACCACATGTCCCATCTAGTGAGGCCAAAGGGGATAAGTTTGAGTGACCATTTATCAATTATTATCAGATCTCAACGGTTGCTTGCCATAATGTGATCATAAATTGCAAGGTTTTTATTGATCATGATATCACGGGTGGGCGCCACATGTCTCATCTGAAGAAGCCAAGGGAATAAGGAACAAGCCTTGGTGAGTTAATCTGACCTTAATACATTAGAAAACATATTACTAAAGTGTTCTTAAGATGCACATGTTTTAAATCAACGGGTATGTTATAATTTTGGTGGGAAATTTGCTCGATATTTAATGATAAGGCCGGCGACTATGTTGAAAGAACAAGATCACTGATGATCAAGATCTATGGTTTCCTGCCATCATGTGATCAAAATTTTCAAGTTCTTTATTGATTATGGTATCACGAGAGACTACCACGTGGATTTCCTTGGCAGCATATGGTATGGTGGGCTCTTTATTTCCATGTTGGTGATTGTGTCAGGTTGTTTTCAAGGAGGTCATTCGATGATTGGATTAAACTGAAGGATCGATGGCTATAATTTAAATCTTTATCAAATGTGGTTGGAGTCTTTCATGCAGCGCGCGAGTGAGCTTTAATGGTGGATGTGACACTTGCTAGCATAATTTGATCAAAATAAAGTCAATTCTCTTGCTTTATTTGTATCACAAAGCATTCAATTATTTTGCAAAGAAGTCTCATAGCCAAAAGTGAAGTTGTAATTCTTTACAGCCAGAATTTGGGATTTCTACAAGCACAAAGCCGTGAGTTAACTTTTTTGTTTCCTGGTTACTCTGCACTTGAATTTGGGAAAATATTTGTTGTACTTGTCATAGGGCTTGCTGATAATTTTTTTAGGGCTATAGTTTAATCAAATTGTGAGAAATTGCAATGTTTTATAATTTCATATCTCTGGTTAGTCCTAGTTGTTTGAAGTGTGGAATTTTAAAAAGACCCTAGTTTGTCTAAGATGGCATCACCAAAGCAACATTCTTGCCAAATTGACTATTTAAGTAGAAACCTGTACAATGATTTCCTAGATCAATTTCCCCACTCAACGAATGATAGAAAGAAGGGATTGGTTCTGATGCAAGAAAAAATCCTGGGAGAGGGGTTGGTATATAATTGCTCCAGCATAGCCGATGCTAGGGTCCCTCTCACAGGCTTGGAAATGTTCAGATTATGGTATAGACAGAGGAATTTTCCTCAACCATTTTCAAATGGCTAGATGTATGATGTGGGGAAGCTGGTGGTACCAACTGTGTTCCCTAATGTAGACCTACTTAGGGTAGCGGTTGAAAGATATGACCCTATCACATGGGTTATCAGGGATAATGATGGAAGGTTTCTATTAAGCATTAACAGAGATGAAGTCCAATAGGTTTCTGACTTGAGTGAACCAAGTGAATATTTGGTTCCTATTAACCTTGATGAAATGAAGTAGGAATATGAAAAGTTGAAGTCTCTTTTCAGAGCTAAGTTGCTTCCACCTTATCTGGCTAGGGCAGGATGTTCAAGACTTCATATTAGCCCTAGTGACCAAGAACCTTTCAGATTAAATTGTTTTGCAAATCATTTCTTGGCCACTTTTTATTCATTATGCCATATTTTCATTTTCAGTCCTGGTACGGTGATGCCCATTGCATACATGTTCATAGGGGTGAAAATACAACACCCTAACTTCTCTATGACTTATGACTTTACTTCTTTCTTGGCTGAGAGGATACATGAAGGGCTATCCAAGTTGTAGAAAAATGATACTAGCATGCAATTCTTTTGGTATTCTATGTTGATGGATATGCGCTTGTGCAAGAATGCTGACTTTTTCTCTGAGAAGATGGAATTGTGGAAATCGGTTCATGGAGAAATATTTCCAGTACAATTATGGACTATAGATTTATCTTGCAATAAGGAAAGCACCAGTTATGTACAATTTGATAATTTCTTTGCTTCCAAATTGAGGGCTAGACTATTGGTAAATTTACCTAGGATCCCTAAGGAATTGCATGATTTCCTTAGACCAAAGGGGAGGAAGCTAGAACTGAAAGTCTACCATAACTGGGGTGACATTATCCCATACCCAGTCAGCATTGTTTTGAGGGTATATGGTTTTCTAATTTTTCCTTTTCAAAAGGAGGTTGGGTGCATTTTGGGAAATTCTTTGATGATTACCATTTCAGGTGTGACCTAAAGTGGAAACATGATCCTGAGGGATTCTTTTCCCTTTTCAGACAAAGAATAAAGGGTGGAAAGTTTGTGCATGAGTTCAACTTTCTTGAGGACCTGATTAGAAATGAATTGGATCTAAATAGGTAGGAGTTGAACAAGGAGAAATGGATAGCTTATGATAAGCTATTAGATATTGTGCAAAAAATGGATCTAAAGTATGATCCATTGTTGGAGTTCATTCGATACCATAAGAAAATTGACTTTCTAGTGGAGAATGTAGAGGATATTATGGGCACCTTGAGGACCAAAAAGATAAATTTAGAACTGAGTCTGGATGTACAAGAACAAGGTGCCATACCAATTTAAACAAGGACAGCATATCGGCCTACAAGAAGGAGTCCCATTTACAAGAGGAAAAGGGATGATAACAGTGATGAGGAAGAAGTGGACAATAAGGTGAAGCAAATAATGAAATTTCCTCACAGCCAAGTCCAAAATTCAAAGTGCCTAGGGAAATTAAAATCATTTATTTAGAATCATCACCAGAAGATAGTCCCTCATCACCACCATCCAAGCCAAGCCCTAAGAGGCAAAGAATTGATCAACCATAGGAGGATATGATGGATGAAATTATTGTTATTAATCATGACATGCAGGTTGGTATGCCTTCCCCTCCTAGGCCAACTAAATTGGTTTTATCCGATTTGGATATGAAAGGAAAATGTGTACACGATGCAATAATGGAAGCATGCAAGGAGTTTCTAGATGACAATGCATTTGTGAAAACTCCTATAATCTTGCAATTAGTATGGAGGATTAAATTTGAAGAATATCAAGATAGATGTAAGAAGAGGAGAGAACTAAGACCTGATAGGTCAGACCAAGAGAATGATGAAGAAGTGAAAGTTGAGTTAATGGAAGAATTGAAGAACATCACTCCTGAGGAAGGTAGAAAACTAGTGAGTCAAGCTAGTGTATTGATTCTACCTGAATGGGACATTGGAGATTTTGTAGTATTTAATGCTATTCTAAAGTCCAAGCATTACTTTTAGGACTCTGAAGAAGGTGTTAAGCAAGCACTACAAGACTCTACCTTTAGTGAAGAGTATGAAACCTTGGCAATTTGGGCATTGGTCTCACAAGGGAGAAAGCCATATATTTCTGATATCAACCCAAATTTAAGAGGGCTAATAATAAAGAGAGCTTCAAAGACCTCAACCACTGAGGTGACTAATTTAATTGTGAATGTGGCTAAATTGGCCCAAAAGACTACTAAAATGGAGGAGGCCAAAAAGAGGAGCCTAATGGAGAAGTATAACCTTTTGATTGAGGAATACAACAAGATGCAACAAAATAATTTTGAGCTACAGACTAAGGTTGAAATTTTAAGGTATAAATAGATTGGGGAGACATCAAGTGCTCTAGGAATCAGTTTATTGCCTTCCACATTAGGGTCAGTGCCTCCTGTTTCTCCAATTGTTTCCACACCAAGGTCTCCCAGTCAGAATCCTTCCTTCACCCCTTCTTTAGAGGAAATTGATGAAGAAATAGAATGGTTTGTGGATCCTACAAAGAAGTAGCTCATGCAAAAAATTGATGAATTACATGAATCTTTGAAGGTAAGTGAGGAAGGATCTCTTTCAAAGAAAAAGGAGATTGTTACTACTATCTTGAGACATTTAAATGAGAGGTTGATAATAAATTTTCATCTATACATTATTTATATTCTTTATTATTAGATGCAATAAAGAATATTGATGGGGATTAGGAGGTAGTCATACCATTGATTGAAAATTGGTTCAGTAGAGCCAACCATTTGGATGTAAAGTATAAGGCCTCAAGATTTGATACAAATCATAGGCCCCAATAATTAAGGCCTACTAAAGTATTAGTTAAATTATTGCAAGGTTTTCAGACCCTACCGGATTATTTAGTAGGAAGATCAAGGAATTGTTGAAGAATTTTCATGATTGGGGTAACACATTGTTACCTGATATAATTCATGAGTAGAGGAAAATTATGTCACTCCAACAATGGAAGGATCAAACAAGAGAGGTCATCAATGATCAAATTAAATTAATTTGTGATGACTCAAATTATGATTTTTTGGTGAGATGTCTAGATAAAATCATTAGTACCAGCTCATTTTTGGAATCTCTTGAAAGAGATGCAAATCAGGTAGTGGTAAAATACACACCTTATAGTGCGAAGGTGAATGGGGTAATTAATTTTGACTGGTCAACTGATGAAGAATACCAAAAATGCATAACTAAATATTTGACTGAGGAAGAATAAAAGAGTGGGCTACTAACAGTTGGCAAGTCAGATGCTACAATTACAATGGATTCCAATTTTTCTTTGATGGAAACCTTGGCATGGGATTCTTAAGATCTTTGTTGCTGCATCAACTTTTCTTAACAGGCATGATGAACAAGAATATTCTCCAGGGTGATGGTTGTTATAACAATTTTTAGAATATCACTAGGTGTGCCAATTGGCTTGTGACATATGTAATTTCTAGCCCGATGTTAATTAGTTTGCTCCTTCATTTTCTATAAGAAGGATTTCAAGGCCAGAAGTACGAGTTAGCAAGTTAGATAATTTTGGGTCGAGTTTAGGTGAAGTTGCAAAGAAAATTGTAAATTTCAATGGTTTTAGAGAGAAATGAACTTTAGGTTCTAAGTCATTCTATAATAATTTTTGAATTTATGGGGATTTAATGTTGTATAACAATACTAGCATTTGATTTGAAATGATAAATTCAAGCTCATGTCTCTCCATTGTACATGCATATCTGAACTTTGAATAAGATAACTAAGGGTTGTTTCATTTATCTCAATATTGTGGTGTTTATGATTCTATTTTACCTTTAATTCAAGGAATTAATTAAAATGTTTGATTGGGATTATAGGAAGATGTGTTATGGATAAGGATTTGATAAGTAGTATTGGGTTAGAATACATATTGATGAGATTACAATGCAATGTTGTCAAGGATTTTATATGTTATGTGTTAAATCTATCATAAATCCTTAGATGCTTATGAATTTGACTCCTACAATGGATATATGGCACTGGTCTAAGTTTTATTTATCCATATGATTCAGTATTTGTTTTTCTTTGCCTAAAGCTTTCTACAAATTGCAAATCAATGACTATCTTATACTGTGGATTGTATTGTAGTTATCTCATGTTCCAAATAGTTGATATTATCTTATTGTGTTGAGCTCTTAAGTGAAATTATATTTTATTGTTAATATTGTTTATAATAATGGTGTAGAGGTTGTAAACACATTAAGGGATCACCCTCCCGGGTCTTACAGAGCCCGAAGTGTAGGAGCATTTTAAAGTCCTCGTCAATTGGTCTAGGTCCTTCGAGCTGCCCTTGATTGGAATTGGAAATTCCATAGGTAGATTAGAAGAGCAACTTGGCTACAGTAAAAACAAACCAACACTTACCACCAAGAAAAATATATCCTCTGCCATAAATCACACTAGCATTGTTATCTCCAAATCTTACAACCCCCTCGTCATACTTCTCAAGACTTAAAAATTTTCTTTTGTCACCAGTCATATGATGTGAGCATCCACTATCAATAATTGACGTATCCTTATCTTCAATTTGAGCTACAATAGCTTTCTCAACTTGAGCAGATTCAGTAGCCACAAGACTACTTTCAATGGTAGCAATGAAAACCCATTCATCTTCATTTCCATTATCTTTATCATAGTCATCATCAGTCACTCCTTCAACATAGTAACATTTCTTTTGGAATCTAGATTTGTAAGGCTTAGATCTAGGAACTCTTTTAGGACATCTTGATGCAAAATGACCTATTTTACTGTATGAAAAACATTTAATAGGAAACACTCACTTATACTTACGTTGTCCTTTGTCTTCTTTCTTCACAATCAGTGCTTCGAATTCTTCTACTTCTCTTTATTTCATCTTCAAGCTATTTCATTTATTCATCATACTTGCATGAATTTCTAGAAATTTCTCCCAGATGATATCTTTTCTTGTTTATTCTCGATACAATAGCCTTGAATGTAGGTTCAGTCTTTGGAACATATTCACCAAATTCACTTAACTCAAAGGCAGCAAGTTTACCAATCAATGTATCTCTTGTCATATTCTTCAATGATTTGGTCTCTCCAATAGCATGAGCCTTTTCTTTGTAAGAGGGAGGAAATGATCTAGGCACTTGAGCTACAATTTCTTCCTCTTCTAGGGTACCACCAACACATCTAATACCCATCACTAGTTCATTTACTCTCTGCATAAAAGAAGAAATATTTTCATCTTCACCCATCTTAAAATTTTCATACTTTCCTTTCAAACTCTATAGCTTACCCATCTTCACATGTACATCTCCTTCATACAAAGTTCCCAGCTTCGTCCAAATCTCATGAGCTATCTTCAAACCTATCACATTTGTCATTTCTGAATTTTTTAGAGCACTTAGCAAAGTTTCCATAGCCCTAACATTATTCTCAGCCTCTTTAATCTCATCAGCAGTGGAAGAAACATTCTGAGGAATAACATATGAATTCTTAGTAATCTTCCAGTAGGGTTCACCAATACACCTCAAATGACACTCCATCCTAACTTTCCACAGTGAGTAGTTTGTTCCATCGAATCTAGGATTGTCCTTCTTGTATGATGCCATCTTGGATCACCTCAAGCTTTTATACTTCTTCAAAGGAACTTGGCTTTGATACCAATTGTTGGCAAAGCAAGGACAAACAACTAAGAGGGGGGGTGAATCAGTTGTCACAGAATATTAAACTTTTCAATCTTTAATTCACTTTAATCTCAGGTCTAATGAATGAACAATAAACCATAAGCAATCAAAACATCATAAACATAGAGAACACCAATTTTTTTATGTGGAAACCCTATTAGGGGAAAAACCACGGTGGATGTTAGTCCACAATATTATACCCTATTAAAAGTATAATGAAAATAGTAGGGGGAATCCACATGCATTCAGGAACACTACCTAGAGCTGACTACTCATATACAATAGGGATCACTACCCAACAATCCAAAATAGGATTAAATTCGGAGGGTATGAACTAAAAAAATTAGCTTCTACATAAGCCTAATTACAGCTCCAGTTAAGCATAGAAAACCTTCTTAAAAATTCACTCAACCTTCTTCTCACTCTGCTTTGCAATCAAATGATTATAACACTATTCACACATTTCCACTTTCTCTAGAATACATTCGCTCTTATATGTCCAAAAAATAGAATTGCATTAATAACATTGTCGGCCAAAAAATAAAACATATTTACAATGTCATCAAAAATTAACAATTAAATTTTCAATGTGGATCAAACACCATTGGCCAATATAATGATGTGACCCAAAACAATATCCACGAGTGCACCAAACATTGAAATTTCAATATCCAAGGATCTACAATATGTTACCATCATCATGTTGGCCAAGAACATGAAAACCCAAACATGCACAAGAAAAATCTTTTACCAAGAGCACACTGATCAATGCGGACGTACAAAAATGATAGAGAATGATCTAGAAACATCCAAAAATAACAAGAACTAATAGAGAAATATCCACAACAATAAAAATTATCAAAATCACATAAAATTCAATCAGGAACACTAATAGAGACCATCGAAACACTGTTAGAACACAACGCGATCAATTATTTTCACGAACCTCTGAAACTTCTCGTAAATGAACTAGATACTCTCAACAATAAACCCTTTAGTCCACAATAACTGATCTTCAATACAATAATGCTAATAGTGTTGACATCAATGACAACCACATATTAGCAACACAACCACATCATCTGACAAACTTCCAACAATTCCATCTCAAGCTTTAGAGTAGCATTGTCCCTACCAAGCTTTCACATTTTTTCAGTTATTTCTTTTAGGGTATGATTTAGGTAAACATATTCCAAGCTTTTATTTTCTTTCTATTTCAACTAATCGCACAGTTTCTTCCTCTTTTCTCTTGATTCAATTATTTTATCCTTCAATGATTGAATGAATTTTTCAACATCCACAAGATTTTCTTTTAACTCCATGACTTCTACTTTAGACTGATCAAGATCATCACATGCTACCATAAGTTGTTGTTGAAGACCACCAAAGTCCATTGTACATCAAGATCCACCTCAAGTTGTTAAGCTTCTGAAGAGGAACCTTCTCTGATACCAATTGTTGGACTTGGGGAACATTGAGAGAGGGGGTGAATTAGTGTTCAACAAATCTAAATTTTAAATCTAGACCTTAAACAATTTACAACACATAAACAAAAATAAAGATGCAAGAACATGAAAAATATAATCAAAGAACCATAACACCAAGATTTTTACATGGAAACCCTATTAGGGGAAAAACCATGGTGGAAATTAATCCACAATTTATATACTTTGTTAAAAGTATGAAGAAAAAGGAATGCACATGCATTCAGGCACACTACCTAGAGCTCACTGCTCCAAATAAGAAAGGCTCACTACCTTACAATTTTTTTTTTATTACAACAAAGAGTTTGAACTGAGAATATAACATCTTCAAATGCTTGGATTCAGTTCCAATGAAACTCAATAGACTATCTTCAGCCCTTCTGACTGATTTTTTATTTCTTCCCTACTCTGCTCTACTCTTCTCTGATGTTTTTCTCTTCTAAAATTGCACATAGATCACCCTTCTAATATTTGCACACACATATGTTCTACATTTCACACATATTCACACACTTTTCTACTTATTTCCATACCCAAAATGAATTACTAATCTCATATATATATCGACTAACCAAAATTCAAACACTATATGTCGGCTTCACACAAAATATAATATTCTCCACATGAGAGCTCAAATCATGAAAAATTTATAATGTGTACCCATACAAGTCAACCACTACATAGCTAGGACCCAAAATAAAATTCTTGAACATAGAAACATTTAAATAATCATCCCTTATACACCCACACCATGCTACATTGAATAGGTCGGCCATAAAGAACAAATAATCAGAAAATCATTCTGCCAGATCACTTTACTCGTACACTAATTAATGCAACATCAAAAAAATTACCAATATGGTAATGTGCATGCTTAACAACCCATCCTGGGGATCCATAATAAAAAATGATGATCTAGTGAAGAATACAGATTGACATACTAACCAGATACCATGTTCTTCATGTTCTTTGTTGGTAATACACTATACTTAACTTTAACTACTGGTATGACCAGGTTTGGATTTGTGGACCACTATATTGACTTCAGTTGCCATCAATGACAACACTATAAGCCATACCAATAATCTCCCTAAGCCATATGCCAAAAATCAAGCCATATTCCAACAGTCCTCTCTCGGAGACAATAGACACAATGATCTTTAAGTGACTGACCTTGCATGAACTTAACAAGACTCCTTTGAACATCCTTTACATTTAATATTTTTTCCTTTTACATTTTACATCTTTACCACCTTGCATAGCGTAACTTTCATGCTTGTGGTACTATCCTCTTTGTTCATGAGTTCTAAGCATACAAAGCTTTTCCTATCTCATGAACCATGAACCAAATTTAATTTTCCTTGTGGCACCTTGTTAAAGTTATCAGGAGGTATAACTTTGATAAGGTTGAGTGGGAAGCCCATTTAATGGCACGAATCTCCCCATAGCCACCTTTGTGTTTGTGAGTGCATACCAACTAGCGTATATATCTACTATTTTGGGCTTTATCACCTCATGGACAACTAGAATTTTCGTGGCCCCAGAGTGAGTATACTTGGGCCTTCTCACCTAATAGACAACCATGAGTTCTATCACCCCAGAGTGATTATGCATTCTATTTTTCTCACAATCAACCTACGTGTAATCCACAACTAGTTGGAAAGATGATTGAAGGTTCATCTGATTCTCTCTTTTCAACACTTGTGTGTTCCATTATTCTTATGCTTAGTTTTCCATTGGATCTTCATCTTGGGGGCTTGATCATCCCTTTTGATTGTTGTATTCCATCTTGCTAATGTAAGTACATTTGAACCCTCCTCTCGATGTTCATGGCTACTTTAGTGTGAGTTTGAAGCAAGTTCATCCTCTCACTAAAGTGGGGGCTAAATGCACCATAGAAAAATGGACCCTTGTCACTTTCATGGTCTTTTAGGCTTTGTTTCATGATGTTTGGTCTATTTTTCTCTAATTTTATGTTGTATCATGGCTTGAACATGTATTTTCAGGTACTAAGATTCAAATAATGACATCTTGTGAAGGTGTTGTGAAGTGTTGTAAAACATTTCTACACTCTTCTAGACTCTATTCATTACAATTCACCTAAAAATCACCTTTTTATCACTAATCAATTCCTATTTTGAAGTGTTGTAAAGTCTTGTAACAAGATTTCATGCTTTTCTAGGCACAATTTCACTATTTACACCTTTCTTATGCTTTATTTGACCCCTTTATTGTCTCATAAGCTTTAACTAAGTGCATTTTGTAATGTAAACCTGACAAACAACATTAAACATGACTTAATTCTTGACACCCATTTTCAAGTCCTAGGTGGGATCCATTCACCATGGGTGGTGAATGAGTCCCCTTTAGCTCCAAATTCAAAAAATTTAAAATTTCCTTTCGAGTTTTTATTCAAAATCACTTGATGTCGGCCTATGATGAGGTATTAACTAGTTACTAAGGCACAAGATTGTATAAATAAGTGTTTTGACATCCATTTCAACCCCCATTCATTCAAGCATTCAATCTCACATTACCTTCAAGCATTCAAGCATATTGCAACATCAAATCAAGCACTAATCAAGCATTTTGGAGCATCCATTGACACAACTTCAAATTTTCATCAACAAGGGTTTGGTAATTTGATAGCATTTGCATGTTATTTTTTTATCATTCTCTTGCATTCGATTACCTCTTTAAGTGTTTGATTACCAAAGTGGGGTTTGACCAAGGAAAATCCCTATTTGCTAACCCTCAACCATTTTTCCCTTCTTGCATGTGTGTTTTTGCAGACCTTTGTATGCAAATTTAACAAGTATTTACATGTTGAAAAGTGGTCAACAAGTCAAATCAACCATTTTTCAAGCTTGGAGAAGGTATTTTGTCCATTTCCTACAGAATTGACTTTAGTAACCCGACAAGTAGATATCTCCAGATTTGGTGTTGCAGAGTTGTCTTCTAATTTCTCATAATTTTGGGAGAGGACTAATTCACCACTAGTGGTCAATGGGTCCCACCTTAAGACTGAAAATCTAGGTTTTGTCAGATTCCATATCCTGACAGTCAGAAATTAGTTCCCGATAGTTTTCACTAGAAGCAGGACTAATTCGCCACCTTGGGAAAATGAGTCCCACTGTTGATTTTTTGTGATTCCAGAAAACATTCAAAAAATTTCAAATTCTTCAATTTCTACCTAGGTGGACATTGATTCGGTCCATTTCTTTATGTTCTGCATTTTATTCATTCTTATTTCATTGTTTTGCATATCACATTGTGTTTTCCAGCATAGCTTAAATATTTAGTTTTGCATTCAAATTTAGTCATATAGATCACTTAATTGCACTTAGTTCATTTCATTTATCCTAAATAACATCATACATTACATAATTTGAGTGATCCTAGTTAGTATTTTTGGCCCTACTCTCTCTGTTTAGGTGAAAAACCCTAGAAGAGCTAGAGAGTCCTAAGGTGCCAAAAATTTACGGTTCAGATACATCAAATCAAGACTGCCAAGGTTATGAATGTACAAGCATCCCTTCAAACCCCCTCAATCAACAAACCTAATACATACCTTATGGTACATCCTAAGAACCCTCTAATTACCTACCCACCTTCACACAAACAACAAACTCAAAACCAACTAGAACTTATTCTTTACCCACCATCACACAAACCTCCAACTCAAAAGAAACTTGAATTCACCCTCTACCTACCTCATAATAATGTGTCGCAACAACCAAGTCATAATACCATTGCTGATACATGCAACACTAGAAATAATTTGTCACCACAACAACCAACCCCAACCTCCTAACCTTTGCCCAATTTTATACTGCCTAGTGCTCCTTGATTAAGGGAGTATGATCTTGTTGAAAAAATTAAGAGCACTCCCACAAAGATATCCCTTTGGGAACTTCTTTAGAATTCACCTACCTATCACACTCTGCTCCAAACGGCCTTACAAAAAAATCCTATCCCTTCTAATGTGCAACCATACGACATAGCAAACATAATTCACGGCTTGAATGATAACATTGTTTTCCACCAAAATGAACTCCCCTCTTTGGAAGTGCAAAAACAAAATGATTCCTTCATGATAATTTCTCAATACAATACGACATGGATAAACCAAACCCTTGTTGACAATGGCTCTACTCTTAATGTGTGTAGTGTAAACCTCTTAGATAGGCTTCATGTGGATAGATAAAAAAATTCAACCTGATTCTTTATCTATTAAGGGCTTTGACAATGTAGCAAAACAACCGCTTGGTGTGATCACTTTTCCTATTATAGTTGGGAAGGTTACATTGCAAACATCGATCCATGTCATGCTTCATAATCTTTCATATATTCTCCTTTTAGGAAGACCATGGATTCATGATATGAATGCAGTACCTTCCACTCTTTATCATAGAACAAAATACATTCACAACAACAAAGTACACATACTTGAAGTTGACCCTGATCCCAATAGTTGTTTAAACATTGAGAGAAACAATGAAAATGATTTAAACACATTAACACCAACTACACAAGTGGAACCTGTGCAAAAAAAAGAAAAACACCAACATATTGAACAAGTTACGATGCTATTAGATGATGATTGGTGTTCCTTAGAAAGCATCGACCTCAACCACTTTAGACAAAGAAGTAGCTTACACAACAACCTTTGACAAATACAACAATGAACAACCACCCGATCCAAAAGCAATGAAAAGTCTTTATGGAAAAGGTTATGAACTTATGCAACAACTTGGATATAATGGAAAAGGATGTGGTGCTAACAAACAAGATATTTGCAACCCTATAGATCCTATCATGCTACAAACAACTTATGGTCTTGGTTATTGTCCCTTGATATAGATCGCCAATCCTTCACCCAATGTTAACACTCTCACACAACATTCTTCTAATTCAACTTTAACTATAAAACATCCTAAATTCATCCTTTACAAAACATGAAACAAACAACAAAATCTTCACTTAATGTCATTTTAATCTCCCAAAACACTCATGAATTGAATTCATTAGGGGTATGTGCAAGATCATCATGGAAAAAATAGGCCCTTAACTGGAGAAAAATTTAGAAAAATAAGAGTTAGGCAACTTGACGTAAAAATTTGAATAAGTTATCTATATTATTTCAAAAATATGTAAGAATAGAATCTGTATCAAATTGAATGTAGTTTCTAAACTACTAGGTTTATTTAAAAATAAAAAATCTATTTGGTGAAAATTTGAAATTTCAATGTAGTAGTACTTAAATTTTAGGGAAAAAATAAGAAGTAGGTGGCTAACCACTCTAACCACAATAAAATGATAATTATTTTTTATAATATTTTAAATATAAGTAGAGGACTCATGTCCCGATATGATGCATATTTTTGTAATTTTTTTCCAAGTAAATAATTAATTATGATTTTTTATTACATCTTTTAAAAAATATAAAAACTTGTATGTCGACCACCTAAAATTGGTCAAAACTTCATCAAAGTCATTTTTTTAAATTTTATAGTATGCGAAGCATAGAATGTGACGCATGTTTCAGATTCAAAAAATGTGTTATTGTTTGAAAGCTATATATTTTTTCAATCAGCCTATCAATCAGGACTTTAATTGTAATTCAAATAGAAAATGAATAATAATTATTTATTAAATTGAAAGTAAAGCATAATTTATATTGCTAGAAAGATGAGAATATCCTTTAAAAACCATTTTTATTTCATCAATTTTGGGTAAAGGATAGTCGTCAACCACATACCCTATACATACCCATCATAGCACCACTTTTTGGCCCATCATGATCCTACACATACCCTTAGATTTTACACCTTCCTATAAAGGAGAGCCTAAAATCTCACAATCTAAATAGTCTTGTGTAGATATGACATCTTGTACATCTAAGCAAGAAGTTTCCTTGTCAGAAACTATAGGACCGCCTTCTACCATTGATCAAGAGGGTATCTTGTCATGACTCCTCCAAACTTAGTTGATAACCCTTCCACCAAGAACTTGAAATAAATTCTATTACAAGACTTCACTTTGTGCCTATCACAGAGTTCATGGTCATTCTACCAATGAATGTAAGGCTTTGAGTAGTAAAATCCAAAATTTTAAGGAGTGTGGTGTTTTTCCTTATGTGGGGGCACCTAATCCCTCTAATTGATACTAATTTTCACTCTAGCATTCATTTCGTTAATCATTTTGGCTCACCCTTGTCCTACACTAAGTGGGGGCAATGGGGTTAGGTAGCCTTGTCCTCATATGTTACCTATCGTTGTATCTTTTGACTAGTCATTAACTTTTCATACACATATAAGAGCAAGCTTGGGATGTGGATGACATGCCTTAGGTTGGCTTGCACATGACATACTACCTTTTTCATGACATAGCTTATTGGAAACATATGACTTGGCATAGGGCTTTCCGAGTAAGATCTAATGTTTCCTTCTTCTACTTTAAAGCAATTACTCACATCATTGTTGTTCGCAACTGCTTTAAAGTGGGGGCATACAATGAGACTCATATTTCATTGTGCAATTCCTTTCTTGCGATGAATCCTTTTCTTGGTGGAGTAATTGGGCTTGATTTCCTGCAAAAGTGTGATACTTCTTTGACACATCCTCTCTTGGAAATGTTAAGCACAATGTTTCCTAAGATGAGACCTTGCACAAACTAAGAAAAATCCCTTTGAACATTCCCTACACTATCTTGCATTGACAATTTCTATGAGTGTCTAGCATATGAAGTTTTTCTTACCTCATAAGAGCTCAAAAATAATTTTCATTGTGGAACCTTTTTAAAGTTATTAGGAGGTATAACTTTGGTATGATTGAGTGGGAAGCCCATTCCAAGGCATGAATTTTCCCCATAGCCACTTGTGTGTTTCTAAGTACATACCAATCATGAGTGTATGTTTCTCACCTTTTGGGCTTTCTCACCCTATGAAAAACCAATAGTTTCGTCAACCCAGAATGAGTATGCATTGTTGAACAAACAACCTAGATCTAATCCACAACATGTTGGACAAATGGTTGGAGCTTGATCTCCCCTTTTCATTTTCACTTTTCTATTCCTTCCAATTCTTTCCATTGTATGATCATGTATCTTGTCCTTCTATAAATCATTCACCTTGTGTGTGTCCTTTCATGCTTATGTCGGTTTGAATTAGGATATTAGATATTTGGGCTTGATCATTTACTTCATCTTTGTCATCTTATACCATCTGCATTGGTATGATTGGAGCCTCTCTTTAATGTCTACTTTAGTGTGAGTTTGAAGAAAGTTTATCTTCTCACTAAAGTGGGGCCCATTTTTCTTGCTTGATTTGGGATTAGTTGATGAATAATTAGACTTAATGAGGCCTTAATTTAGTGTTGTGGGGTGTTTTACTTGTCCACATTAGATCTTGAAACCTTGCAAATGCATCTAACAATGTCTTGTAAAGGAGTTGTAAATTGTTGTAAAAGACTTTCATGCCTCTCTAGGCTTAATGGACCTATCTTTCACTAATACAACATTATAAAATATATTTAAATGCATCCTCACATTAATCTATAAGGCTTGTAAATTAAATTTAACTTTAATCTAGTGTGGTAATGTGTCTTATACATTCACATTTGAAGTTGTGCCTTTCTAGGCTATGTGGACCCTATTTTAATGATGTAAATTATATTTAATCACACTTTCACATTGAGTTTTGTGTCCCAAGCCCTAATTACCCTTTATATCATCATTAATAGACCCCTATGTCCCCATATTCTGCATCTCGAGGCATAATTTGATGAAATAATCATCAAAGTCACCATATAAACTTGATTTCCTTACTTCCTAGCATTCCAGGTAGCAGAATGGCCCCTATGGGACCCATTCACCATTAGGGGAAAATTAGTCCCATCTAGGTGGGACCCATTCGCCCTTGATAGCAAATGAATCCCATTTGAGCCATTTTTGGGGTTTAAGTGGGAAAAGATGGATTTTAAGCTTTATTTTTCTCCATGTCAGCCTTGGGGATCAAATTAACTAGCAAATTAGGTGAATTTCCTATAAATACAAGCCTCTACACCCTAATTCATTCACCTAATCATCCATTCATCATTCATTATATCTTTCAAGTCAAGCAGGCAAGGGTTTTAATATTCCAAGTCACTCAAGATCATTTTTCAAACATTCAAATGAAAATTCTTCATCTTTTTCCATAGAAATTTGAGATCAACCTTCATGGAAAGGTATTAGCACCATTGTTGCATGCTTCATTATATTCCTTCTTCATTTTGGTTTAATTATGTAAAATGGGTATTGACCAAGGAAAACCCCCATGCACTAACATCCAACATTTCTCCTTTGTTTCTTGTGTGTTTTCATATTTAGACATCTTGAAGACTTGGAAATAATTGAAGGACAAGTTACAAAGTTGTTGAAGATCTCTCCTTGTTGAAAAAGTAAAAATATCCATTAAAAGTCACTTTCAGTGTTGAAAATCATACTTGCGAAGGAAGGCACCTATTAGGGACTGAAGTGCAGACCAAGGGCTTCTATTTCAACTTTTGGATTTTCAAAAATTCAAAAGTGGATTGTTTCACCTTTAGTGGAGAATGAGTCCCACTACTAGACCTAAAAAGTGTTTTCTATAGTTTTGGATAGCCATTTGTTTGAAATAGTCTGTAAAATAGTTTCCTAGATGTGGGAATAATTCACCTAGAATGGTGAATGAGTCCTAGTAGGTCAAATTTTCAGCGTCAACAAAATTTTAGAAGTCATTTTCAATCTCTAGAATGTTCTCAGGTGTACACATTCAATTTCATTCATTTTTGTTATAGTTTACTTTCATTTCTAGGTCTTTTTGCATTTCAAAATGTGTTTTCAAACAACTTGCATTTCTTTAGTTTTCATTCAATAATCAATATCTTTCATTAGTTACCTACATTTAGAACATCACATTAGACATATTTTATCCATTCGTACATTGATTTTGAATGTATACATTGGCCATTTTTCCCCATTCTTTCCCCTTTTAGGTGAAAAACACTAGAAGGGGGAGAAAGCAAGTGGGTGCCAAAATATTTGTCTCCATTAAGCATGGATAAGCATAAATAAAAGGTTCTTTCACTCATTTTATCATCCAAGAATATAATACTTTTGTTAGAGTATTCCTAGTAGCATAATTGAGTTCACAAGAGCATTCAAGAGCAATTCATCAAGCATTTGGAGCCATCATCAAGATTCAAGCATCATATCAAATATCTTCTTGCATCATGTGTGTTTTCGAGCTAACATTTGTGATGTAGGGTTTTGATTCAAGCAATGAATTCAAGTCAAGATCTACATTCAAGCTAGCCACTTGATACAAGTTTGCAGATTTCATGACAAGGGTTTGGTGAGTAGTAACATTGCATGTTGTTCATTCATCATTTCCATCCATTATTTCATTTTATTCCAAGGTTTAATTACCAACAAGGGGTTTGACCAAGGAAAACCCTTGTTTACGAACAATCAAAAAGTTTTTCCTCTCTTGTGTGTTTGTGATTACAGATTTAGGTTGAAGACCTGAAGAAAATTTGGAGTACAAAGTTCCAAGTTGCAAAGTTGTCATCTTCATAGAAACTCACCTACATGCCAAATCTAGAAGTTTCAGGTCCTAATCTATCTAAGAAGGAAGTGTAAACATTGAGCCTGAGGATCACATTTGGAGATTTCAAAAATTTAGAATGGGAGTAAGTCGGCAGCAAGGGAATCTTAGTCCTCCCAAGGGTATTTTTTAGATATTCTTTTAAATCATGTTTCAAGATCTCAAGATTCCACATTTTCCCCAAAAAATAGCAGCGGGACTAAGACAACAGTAAGGGTGTCTTAGTCCTCGGCATATTTTGATAGCATTTTTGCATTTCCAGAATCCTCATCACATTTTCAGAATTCCCAAGTACATACATCCTAACTTCTTGTTGCTTAATTTCATCGTTTCCACTCATCATTTGACTTGCATTACTAGGATTTGTGAGTTGAATGTTAAATTTTCTTTTTCAAGATTTTTTTTGGTGTTGAACCCCTCAAAGCTTAAAGAACCACCTCATAGGTCTTCCTTGTTGTGAATTGACTCACATTTGGGTTGATAGTTAATCCAATTTGGGTTCTTAGGACATATTTGAATGAAAATTTAACAAAGTGTGGTGTTCTATGACCTAGGCCATAAAGCATCCTTTTCCCCCATTATTTAGGTGTAAATAAAGTCTTGTACCTAGTTAATTCATTGCTAGGGGACATATTTACATGTTAAGTTTACTTAGGTCCTAGGAATTTTTCTAGGTGTTAGTTGTCATTATTTGTTATCTTATCTTTTGAGTTGTAACACATGTCATTTAGGTAGTAGTGATTAGTTTTCTCATGTCATATGATTAAGCAACTTGTCATAATCTATGACATCTTGTATCTCACCTTGGATATATAACCAAGGGTTCTCTACTACATTGTATACAACAACATCGAATCATAATTGATAAGAAAACAATTTATTTTTTTCATATTCATATTCTCTCTTTGTGTTTTCATCTACCCTCAAGATCTTAGCAGGCTATCTCCATAGCTAATTCTAACATGGTATCAGAGCTAGTGGGTTGTATTTGGTTAGCGATTTTTTGAGAGATCTTGGTAAATCTTGAAAATTTGAGTATGCTCTTTATTGGTAGATGGTCAACTCTCCCCTTGGGATTCATAACATGGACTAACCGCCTCTTGTAGATCCGTTAACTTTGGTAGTTGTATCAGACATTAATAGGTCATCTTTTTGTAGAACAACAAATATGGCAAAACAATTGGCATTAGAGCCAAAGGTGTTGGGTTTGAATCTCCTTGAGTAATGTTGAGGGGGAGTTATTTGGTAGATGGTAAATTCTCCCCTCAAAATTTATGACATGGACTAACCACCTCCCATGGATCAGTTAACTCTAGAAATTGTGTCGGGCATTAAAAGGTTGATCTTCTAGTGCAATAGTAACTATGGAACAACACTCTTCTCTTGCATCGTATGATGATCTAGACAATCATAAAAACTTGAAAGAAATATTAGATTTGGGGGTTCCTATTTTTTGGCTCTTTATTGTAGGTTCAAATTGAAGCTTGATGGTGCAAATATGAGCTCACCATTAAGTATAGAAGGTTTGATATAGTCATTTTTTCCTTTTGTTTTGTCCAAATTGAACATATGAGGCCAAATCTATGAGGGTTTGAAGTTGAAGAGTGGTTGCCAAATCTAGAAGGTAGCTACAATTTCTGAGCATTTTGGGTCAAATTTGACCCTTCCATCATGTCTAGGAGGGACAAAACCCTAAGATTGACTATGAATTGATCAAATTTGAAGCAATTATCCACTGGGGAAAACAAAATTCCTAGGGAGCCATATGGCCCTCTAGGTCATCATAATTGTATAGGTGATAAGAATATTTTAAATTTTTTTTTAAAAGGATTATATTCATCGACATTTTTTATTTAAGAGCTTTTTTGCAAAAAATTTCAAAAGAATACATTCAAGTTGTTTATATAGTTTTGAAAATTTTATTCAAAAATATAAATAAATAAAAAACTTTGTAGACATAAAGTCTATGGTAGAAGGTGTTGGAAGAATGAAGAACATATCATTTTTTTGTTATGTGTTTTCATTGATGTGACCATGTTATATGAGTTGAAACTACAATATTAAGTATGAATTTGATCTAATATTCTTGACCAGTATCTGAACCAGTATGAAACTTACATGCTTCGATATTCTAGTCTACAATCATTTGTTGTTGATTTTGTTGCTTGCAATTTTGGAAGTTGGTGTATGGATGTTGGGAGCACATACATTAAAAATCTCATGTATTCAGATGCTCTTATGGTGTATCGACATTATTCTTTTAATTTCAATGTTGCTATTAGGTCTATCTTTGGTCAACCTAATAGATAGATGATGCAATGGTGAATTAATTTTTTTTGTGGATATATGTGCGACCTATATTAGGTCCATGCCAACATGATGTAGCATGTTAAGCATTCAAATTGTTTTTGG
The DNA here is from genome assembly GCA_007258455.2 of Sequoia sempervirens. Lineage (NCBI taxonomy): Eukaryota > Viridiplantae > Streptophyta > Pinopsida > Cupressales > Cupressaceae > Sequoia > Sequoia sempervirens. Next base: position 6,592,624 of record VDFB02137365.1, on the reverse strand, counting down.
AAAGATTTTGTGATATCCTGAAGTCGATAGTTGGTATTTTTTTCTATCAAGAGTTCAATCTAATTAGGGTGACCTAATTGATGCTTGTAGATGGATCAGGTATATATATTGGAGAATTTTTGAATATTGATATAGATGATGGAGTTGTGAATGCAAATGTGAAGAAGTGTGAATATGATGAAGTGTGTCAAGTTAGTTTACTAAGCTTCATTGGAACTAGATCATCACTTGTTATGTGTACATTATCAGTTCATTTTTTAGATGTAAGAAATTTTTCCTCATTGTAATTCTATAGGTAGTGAGCCTCTAATTTTGGATAGTGAGTCCTAGCAGTGAGCCACCCCATTTTCATAATATCTTATAACTGATTATTCTATATTGTGAGCTAACACTCACTATAGTTTTTCCCATTTTGGGTTTTCCACATAAAAATCTCGGTGTTCATATGTTTTGTGATTTCATGTTCTATTAATTCTCTTATTTATCTTCAGAGTTATTGGATGGTATTTGTTCAGTAAGTATAAGAAGATACTGATTCACCCCCCTAGCAGTATCTTGAACACTAAACAATAGGTATCATAGATTGGTTCCTCTAGAGAAGGCTAATAGCTTGAGAAAGATCCTAAAGATGGAAAAAATGAATGATAAAGAAGAGCTCTAGGATGCACTTGAGGATCTTGACAAAGTTGAAAGTCGAAACAGAGATCTAAAAGAAAATATTGAAGATGCAAATGAATGTGTTTGGAAATTAAAAGAGAAATTGAAGAAGTTCAAAGAAAGGCATAGGGAAGTAACTGATCAGTTGAAGCAAGCTAATGAAGAAATTACCAGTTTGAAGATGCAAGCAAAAGAGAAGAAAATAATTGATGAATGTTTGAATAAAATGGTGCAAAGAAAATTTGATGAGTGCACTAAGCTAGAACAAGAAGTGGAAAATTTGAAAGTAGATCTGGAGAAAGGGAAACTCTATGAAAATAATTTCAAATCTAGCTCAAACAATCTTGATTAGTTTATTTTAGGGCAGAAATCGAATAAAGACAAATGTGGCTTTGTAATGGAAGGAGGTGAAAACTCTAAGGATAATCAGAAGACTCAAAATAAATAAAAGAAGAAAGGAAATTCAAGGAACTTTGCTAGCAGACTACCTAAGAGATAGCCTAATGCACAAAGGAATCCATCCTTCAATGGTATTTATTATTTCATGTAACAAATTTGGTTATAGGGAAATAGAATGTAGGAGTAGGATGAATTTGTTTATTAGTTCCTTCTCTAGTCAATGTTTTGCATGAAAAGGAATTGGACACATGGCTAATGAATGCATAACTCAGATGGTGAATTGGTCTAACGGAGGAAGAATGAATCAATTCTTTAATGGTTACTACTATACATGTAACAAATTTGGATACAAATATAATAAATGTAGATCAAGGGTTAATGGAGACCTAAAAAATCACAAAAGTGTTGTCTGCTACAATTGCAACAAACTAGGACATATCTCAAGAGTTTGTAGAAGCAAAAAGGGTAAGCAGACTGATCTGGTAGGAAAGAATGAACCCGTGAAGAAAGTTGACAAGAATGAGATTAAGCAAGAAATAAATAGTATTTGGAGGAAGAAAGAAGAGCCTGAGATGATAGATGCATCTATGCCCTCATCTGGTATAGACAATTCCTCTGGAAATTAGACCTAGCAAGGTCTTAGGGGGAGCTTTAACAAAAAATTGTTCGAACCCCTTGATGTTTGGAACTTCATTCTTTCACACAAAGATATGTTGTAAGAAATGGTTAGTTAAAGGTCATGCAAGTGGAATTAGAAGAAAATATGAAGGAATGATCATTTGAAGAGAAAATTAGGGTTTTTAGTACCTTTTCGAAATCTATCGTATTTAATGTCAATTAGGGTATATTGTTGTTTTATAAAGTGAAAGTGTAAGGAATTTTAATCACTTGTGCATTTGAAGCAATCGAAGAGAATTTTGGAGTGTTCTTGAGGTGATTTGAAGGTCAAGCTATGAAAACCCTAGTTCTGGTTCTTGGTGAAGAAAAGGTATTCTATTTTATTGTGCAATTGTGGGTTTGTGTGAATCATCTTTCTGAATTGTTTAAGTTCAAAATTGTGAAGAATGACAACCCCTATAGTTTTTAAAGTGCCAGAAATACCTAAGCCCTCGTATAGGAAATAATCTATGGTCTTTGAAGATGACCCTATGGGAACCTTCTCATCAATCCCTCATGGGGTTATGCCAACTGGGGACACATGAATTTACATATGAGTGAAAAAAAATGAATTAAATCAGAGCAAATTGATCGGTATTTGGCAGAATGAGCTCACTAGAGATAATTTCTTGGTGAAACCTGAATAATCAAACCTTTTTGCAAAGAGATTGGATAGATGGAACTAATTTCCCAATTTCAGTTCATTGGTTGATGATAGATATGTGAAACCTGTTCTCAGTAGAATACATGATAAATTATTGTGGACTGGCCGACCTCATTTAATAACTAAGGAGGCGATTAGGGTTGTTACTAGAATTCATGACACTGTACCATTACCCATGTTGAAAGCCATGAAGAATGAAATGGTGATGGATCTCACTGATGTTGAATATGACAAGAGAGCTCTTACAATGAATTTGATCATTAATCTGTCTATGAAGTACATCACTATAATGATTGGTCATAAAATTTTCTTCACCAATAGAGAGAACTTTGTTTCTGCCACAACTATTTATATTGGTTTTGATATGGTAGCCAATGGTGCAAACTATGGCTTGTGTGAACTTCTCTGACAATAGCTACTTGAGAATATAAATTCAACCAAAGAAAATAAGTATGCATTTAAATTTTGTTCTTTGATTATGTGTCTTTTATTCTATTTTCTAAAAATACTTCCTAGAAGGGATGATATGGTATTTTGTGATACATATAGACCTATGGCACATCATATTTTTGATCACTTACACATTCTGAGGAAATTTGTTCAGATATGTAAAAATGACATCATATTTCATGTTTCCTCTAATGAATGCATGATTGAAGCAGTTGAAACCTGGACCATATGGATTCAACCATTGGGATATGAAATTATAGAAGATGAAGCTGAGGGTTATGTTTATATGTTGCTGAAAAGTTTGAAGGATCCCAATGAATCTAGAGTTAGCACTTATGTAGAAAAATCTATGGAGGTCCACATGGAGCACAACAAGCCAATAATAAGAAAGAATGTGGAAAAGAATCTTAGAGAAGTTGGATTCACTGATGAGTATATTGCACTTGGAAAGGCTAAGAGAGAAGAGTTGGAGGGAGAATCATTAGGTCTAAGGATATCCTATAGGAATTCTCCTTCTAAACCCTCTACAACTCTTACAGTAAAAGTTTAACCCAATACTACTAATAAAGGTAAAGGTTTGGTTTCTTTTGGACCTACTACTAGATCTAGGAAAAAGAAATAAACTCCTTCAATGGTGCCTGGGAAAAGAGGAAAGAAAGAAAAATCTATAAGAGAGAAAAACCTTAGTGTCATAGATGATCAAGATTAAGAGGAAGAGGATCTTGATGTAAAATTGGTAAGGAAGAGAAGAGGAATTTTATCCTTTGGTGAAGGTGCTTCTAAGGAAGCTAGTATTGGTTCTAAAAGAGTGCATATTTTGTCATCTTCTGATGAAGAGGAAGAATAGGAGTTTAGTGTTCATGTACACACCAAACCGGAGTTGAAAAAAACTAATGTACCTGAAGAAGCCTCTCTAGACCAGGGAGAATAGAAGGAAATTCTGGTAAGTACTAGCCCTCATTTCAAATTAGAGGAAACTCTTAATTCTATATTACATTTTGAAAAAATGATGAGGCCTACAATATAATATTATGATCATGTTAGAAAATAGGATAAGAAAACATTAATTTTAGCTATCATTCAATATGTTATCATCTTGGAAGTTAAGTGGGAAGATGTGATGAAAGATATACCTGAGAATATGTGGGTAGCCTTCATGAAAAGGAGATTATAGGTTGTTGAATTTGAAGAGAAAACCAGGAATGATGCATTTGATAAAATTGGGTCTTCTCTAACCCCAAATGATCTGGAAACTCTAAAAAAGATATGTGTAGATATGTTCCGAATGAAGAAAAGGGTTAATATTCTTATGAATATGGATAAAGAGAAAATAAAGAAGATTAAGAAGGAAACTACATAAGTGATCGGGATACAAAAAATAAATATGGCATGGTTAAGATTGATGAAGATGCTTTTGCTAAAAATATTGAAGAAGGTATTCCTCCTAGCGTAGGTGATGCAGGTACTTCTATAGACATTGGTGTTAAAAATGATGCAGGCATGGAAAGTGATCATCCAGAAATGGAGAAATAGAATGAAGGTGAAGTTGAGCCTAAAAAGCATCACAATACTCCTCTGAAGCACACTAAAGGTGAAAAGGATAATAAAGATAATGTTGAGGAAGAGAAAGATGAATGTGAAAGTGAAGGAAATGATAAAGAAGGTAATAGGGATGAATACAAGGATGAAAATGAAAAGGGTAAAGAAGAAAAAGAAAAGGAGAAAGAAGAAGAAGAAGAGAAAGTGGAAGAAGAAAATAAGGAAGAAGAGAAAAATGAGGAATCTAGGAAGAATGAAGAAATTCTAAAGAAATTTGTAGAATCTCAAAGATCTCCTAGAGAATCCTCCTCTGGTGATGATGTGTTGAAGGGCTTGCTATCCAAGCAAATCAAATTCCAGCTAGTGATTCTTGTAGAGCTTTTACAACTTCCTATGATTCAAGGCTACATGGACTTAGATAAAATTTCTCCTATGCATAAGATGGTATTAGGAGATGAAATGAATACATCTGGTAGAAGAGAGATTCTAGAGACACACTAGAAAGGAGAAAAAATGATTGAAGATGCTCTTAAGGCATTATAGGAGACAATACCCAATACATCAATTGATACATCTCTCACTCGTATGGAAAATATGAGATTGTTACTGGACTCATTTAAGGAGCATGCCTCTTGTCTTGGAGAGAAGAATACACAAGAGGTTGAGAAGAAGCTGGCAGAGGAAATTTTATTGGTATTGTATGATAGGTGTGCTCTAGCACACACTAATGTTGAGAAAAATTCGGAATCTATGCAAATCTGTGAGACTAAAGCTAATATTATTTTTTCTTTTTTTTAAGTGGTTAGATGCCACTCAGAGAATTGAAAATGTTATGGAATCCATTGAGTCTCAATTGACTACTATCTCTGATACCTACAATGCATCCAAGGATAGAGATAGATCAACTTGAAATTCTTTATTTTACAAAAGCAAAAGGAATAAATAATCATGAAATTTGGTTAGTTAGGATCTTGTGAGAATGGAGTACACCCCAGTTTCCAATGCTTTGGCAAGAACAAAGAAACTTGGAAAGATAAATATGACTCCTGGTACTCTAGATGAAACAAAGGAAAGTATGATGAATTTGGAATCCATGAACAGGATGTTGATTGCTACTAAGAAAAGTTGAGAGAATGGTAAATCTACATGGCAAGATATTCTTAAGGAGCTCCAAGGCTCACCATCCTCTAGTTAATGTTTTTTTTTTCTTGTTTTCATATTTTCTGTTGTGTTTCTCTTTGTCCTTGATGTCAAAGGGGGAGTGAAGAGTGATGAAATGCTACTGATAAGGGGAGAAGTGTTGTACATACGAGGTTTTATAAATTTTTGGCACATGTTGCCATTAATGGCAAAGGGGAAGATTGTTGGAAGAATGAAGAAGAAGATCTCATTTTGTTGTTTTTTGTTGTCATTGATGTCACCATGTTATATGAGTTGAAACAGTATGAAGATTAAGTCTGAATTTGATCTGGTATTCTAGACCAATATTTGAACTAGTATGAAACTTACATCGTTCGGTATTTTTTTCTGCAATAATTTGTTGTTGATTATTATTGCTTGCAGTTTTGAAAGTTGGTGTATGGATGTTGGGAGCATGTACATTTAGAATCTCATGTATTCAGATGCTCATATGGTGTATCAACATCATTTTGTTAATTACAATTTTTCTATTAGGTTTATCTTTGGTTGACCTGATGGATAGATGATGAAATGGTGAATTAACTTTCTTTTGCATATATATGTGTGACCTATCTTAGGTCCATGTTGACATGATGTAGCATGTTGAGCATTTGAATTGTTTTTGGAAATATTTTGTGAAAACTTAAAGTTGACAGTTGGCATTATTTTTTGAACAAGAGTTGCATCTAATTAGGCCCACCTAATTGATGCTTGTAGATGGATCAGGTATATATATTGGACATTTTTTGAAGATTGATATAGATGATGGAGTTGTGAATGTAGATGTGAAGAAGTTTGAATATGATGAAGTGTGCCAAGTCAATTTAATAAGCTTCATTGGAACTAAATCAATACTTGTTAGGTGTTCATTATCAGCTCATTTTCTGGCTCTAAGCCACTTTGTCATTATAATTTTGTAGGTAGTGAGCCTCTAATTTTGGACAGTAAGTCTTGGAAATGATCCACCCCATTTTTGTAATAACTTATAATAGGTTATACTATATTGTGAGCTAACACTCACTGTGGTTTTTCCCATTTTACATTTCTCACGTAAAAATCTTGGTGTGCATGTGTTTTGTGATTTCATTTTTTTTAATGCTCTTATTTAACTTCACTATTATATGCATCAAAGTTATTAGATGGTATTTGTTTAGTAAGTTTAAGAAGATACTGATTCACCCCCCTCATCTTAGTATCTTAGATACTCAACATAAGGTACCACTGCGGTACCTGCTAAGGCCCCACCCTAGCCACATGGACTGTAACGTGTGGTAGCTGGTGTAATACAAAGTGGGTCAAGAGAATATAAAAACATCAGTAGTTGCAAAAATAAAACAGACAATAGTTTAGTAACAATTGGTGTACAAACCCTCAATTTGAAATCCAATAAATTTTATAGGTGTTATGGGCATCCCACGTTTTGGCCACTCAATCCTAGGGGATATTTTGATTCTTCTACATATTCTACTGAATATTCCTTCACGTCAAATATTCCACAACCGATCCTCGAGAATCAAAAATTCATCAAGTTTAAGCTCCTACACATGTGTGAAGGCCTAGAAACTATCAAATTGAACATGGTCGATTGATTATGTCATCATTTTCAAAGAAAATTTCCCTCCCTCTCCAATGAGCTTTTTGATTTTGTAGACGAACTTTGGAGGCCCATAACTTTTGCATTTTAACTACTTTTTTAAATCAATGTTTTTTTATTTGGGTTAGAATTTTGTGCTCTTTGTAGTGGTGCAATGAGTTTTTGGTTTTGGTGTCTAGTTTTTCTAGAAATTGTAGATTCTCATAGGTGTTGCTACTTCATCCTCATTTTGGGAACTTCAGGAGCTCATATCTTGCTCCTATGGTAACATTTTTCGGTGCAATTTTTTTTGAAAGTGCATAATTTTTCATGTAATTTTAAATGGTATGATAAGATTGATCTTATTTTGTACCAAAAAAGTGCTTGATTTTGTGGCCTATTTTGGTATTTATAAGCACTAATATTAGTTTATCTTGTTGTTTTTGGCATTTATCAATTGTAAATGCACTTAATATACAATACCAAAAATTAGATATTGCTTGTGGGGTTTCATGATTGAGTAATTTGCGGGGTTTAGTGTTTTTCCTTTACTGGATTATGTCTCTTGATTGGCCTATTATTTGACTAAATTGAGGAGTTTAATATGGGCATCAAAATACATCATGTTTTAATAAGGTTAAATCAATGGAACTATAAGTCTTGGCGAGATGGAATCCTAACACATTGTAGATGACTTAATGTTTTTCCATATCTCTTTAGACTAGCTCCTAAACCTTCATAAACATGGAAGATAGTTATGTGGGACTTCAAAATAGAACGTATCCTGGGATTAATTGGTTTTAGTTGTGATATTGATAAATAAATGGCTAATAATGGTATTAAGATCCCTCGTGACCTTATGACCAACCTTTAGGAGATGTATGGAAACTTGAATGAACCTCCATTCCTAGAGGATCCTATTGTAGATTGTTTTGTTCCACTTGCATATTTTTGACCTATTGATCATAAAATAGCTAAAACACTTGTTGATTGGGAAAGTTATGGTAGTATTGATTACACAAAACCTTATCCTTCTTCTCCTACATAGACAACTATTGAGACTTTAGATTCTATGGATCTTAATCTAGATTTAGAGGGTTCATCTTCTTCATCTATGAGTCAACATCTTGAGGTTGAGGACTCTTGTAATCCAGCATTGGTAGAATCATCTACTCTTATACCTAAGGATGCTTGTGATTCCATAGTTTTGGTTCCTTTTGATTCAGTGTAGTAGGACATATATCATCTTTCATATTTGGTTACTTGTGATGGATTCTTAACAAGTATTTCAAACTCATTTATGGAGTCACATATAATTGATTTGGGAGACATGCTTCAAGGACATCATCTCATATCATCTATCTTCCTAACATCCTACTTACATTCTTGGTTTTGTTTCTTCGTAAGGGGAGGAATTTTGTTCAATGAGATTATATCATCTTCAACATTCAATGTCAAGCTTCTACCATAATTGTAGGAGACTCAACATTGAGGGGGGCTACATTGTCTCTCTTCTTCTTCTATCTTATGGGGGGTATTTTTCCTCGTATCGGGTTTTAGCCTTCTCATGCATCATTGAGAGCATTTCATTTTTGTATTTTATCTCTCTTTTTGGGAGGAGTTTTGTCCCACTAGGTTTTCTCCTTTTCCCTATTTGTGAGAGATTTCATTTTCATTTTACATGGGTACCTAACACGGCCTCATAGTCAAGACCCATTCTTGCATCTTTGTATCATTTTCATAATAATATGTTACTCCCTAAATTTCACTTAAGGGGGGGTTTTGGTGTAAATAAAGTCTTGTACCTAGTTAATTCATTACTAGTGGACTTATTTACATGTTAAGTTTACTTAGGTGGACTAGGAATATTCCTAGAAGGTGTTAGTTGTCTTTAGTTGTTATCTTATCTTTTGAGTTGTAACACATGTGACCTAGGTAGTAGTGATTAGTTGTCTCATGTCATAAGATTAAGAAACCTACGGTCATGATATTATGACATCTTGTATCTCACCTTGGCTATATAACCAAGGGGTCTCTACTACATTGTATACAACAACATTGAATCATAATTGATAAGAATATAATTTATTATTGTCATATTCATATTATCTCTATGTGCCTTCCATTTGGCCTCAAGATCTTGGCAAGCTATTTCCATATCCAATTCTAACACAATTATTATATTTCAAGAGTATAATTTGTAGAAGTATTACAAAATTTAATCATCTAAAACATCATGTCAAGTTTTACATGATTTTGTTCATGTTTATGCATACATTGTATTTGTGAGTACTCATTCTTTTAGGTCTTCAAGTAAAATAAAGCTAAATTTCAATCAAGAATTGAATGTGATGTCCATCGCTTCAGTCCCTCAAGGAGATCAGATCTAAGAGGTGAGTTGTAGTGAGTTTTTGATTCATCATTTATTTATCATTTAGTTTTTATCCATCAAAAGGATAAGCTCTCTTTAACATCAATTTTACCATTGTGGAGGTAGAAATACCAACATGGGGTTTGACTAAGGAAATTTCCTATATTGCACAACCCTTCCTCTCCTTGTGAATGTGCAAGCACAGATCTAAAGAGGATTGAAAGAAGAATGAAGATAATTCACTTGTTTATGCTTTCAGTCCCTACAAGTTTCCAAGATATAAAAAATGAATTATATCTCAGTAACAGACGAAGATCCAACAACAAGATCTAGAGGGAAGAATCCATAGACTAGGGACTTGAGGCTTGTGAAGTCAAATTTTGGTTTCAAATCCCTAGTCTAGGGTGCCCTTGGTGTTCTTTTCCACTCAAATCAATCTCAATTTGGATCACAGGTGCACATATATCTTCTCTATTCATTTATGGTCATTAAATTGGGTTATTAGTTTCAAAACTATCCATATTAATATTAGAACAATTCATTTGCATAATTATCTAGTGGTATAATTACATTTAATGAAAAATCAATCTTTGAATCCCTCACAACACACACAAACACCAAAGGGAATTGCAAATAAAGGATTGCTTGACTCACCTTTTAGGTTGGAAGTTAATATCATATCCTTTTCCATCATCAATTACCCAATGTTATATAAGTGAGAGGTGATTTATCCTAGTTAAGCCCTAGGAATCACTTTTACTACTAAACATTTTGGTGAACCTGGCTTATTTACATTATATATCTTCTAAAATATAAAGCATATCTTCTTATATTTGAGATTAGTCTATAATTATTCTACATTCATCATTCAAGCATCCATTATTGCATAAAAACAAATTGAAAAATAAAAAATGCATTTTATATTACATTCAAGATTTAAATAGGGTTACTTTTAATCATCATATGCCAAATCTACATCTTAATTGCATTTAAAAATCTACATTAGGTTATCTTAGATATAAAATCAAATATGAAACTCTTCATTACATTCATTTAGGCAATTTTCCTTTAGTCAAAAAAGTAAAAAAGTGCATTATTTTGTTGCAAAAAGATATTAGGATCTTCATTTTTAGAGTTTGCAAATGAACGTCAATAAATCATTGCACTTTACATCTGAAAATTGCATTTAGGAATCTCATTATGTTGCTTGAATATTTTAAAAATTTCTTGCATACTTACATTTTGCATTACATAATCATAAATCAGTCAAATTCTAGAAATATATTCAATGTAAAACTTGCACTATCATAGAATAGAAAAAATAAATAATATTACATATATTGAAACTTTAAATTTTGTGTAGTGTAGAAAAAACTAACCCTTTTCCTCACTTAATTGGGGAATAATTGATAAAATGAGCTAAGTGATGCCTTAATTTGGCATTCTAATATGTTTTACATATTCATATTAAGGTTTGGGTCCTTTTCATTAAAATTTTGCTTCTTTATGCCCTAATTGGTCCTACTTTTTCATCCACAAACCTTATTAATTCCATTTTTATGAGGATAATCCTAACACTTAACTAATGACCAATCATAATTCAATGTTTTGGGTCATGTGTTCTAGATTTGGTGATCTAGTGCTCACATTCCACCTTGGGTGTATGAGTCCCCCTAAGGTCTTGGGACCTAATTTAAAATTGCACATTTAACAAGACACTCCTAGAGATCTATGCCCTAGGTTTTAGCCACTGAGACTCATACGCCCCAACTGGTGTATGAGTCCCACGTTAACTTGGACCTAATTTAATTCAAACTCTTGGTGAGATTTTATTAGCCTAGTGGATTGTCAAAAAATGTCACTATGTACATTTTCACAGTTAATCTAGGAATAGTTAATGTTGAAATGAACTTAAGGTCACCGTAATCTAGTGTTGTAATGTGTTTTACACATCCACGTTAGGTCTAGGGCCCATTTAATCTAAATAAACCTAACTCTTCCCTAATTTAATATTGTAAAATGTATTTATTTACACCTTAAAATTAAATATCAGGGGATTGTAAACTAAGTGGACCTAATCTAGTGTTGTAATATGTTGTACACTATCACATTGGGTTTATGACCCTTTTAAGCTAAATAGACCCAAATTTTCCTTAATTTAATATTGTAAAATGCATTTATTTACAATTTCAAATCAAATTTTGGCCCCCATGGCATTTATAACCTTTATGTCATCATTAATAGTCCCCTAAGACCCTATATTGTGCATCCCAAGTCATATTTTAAGAAAAATCCCAATGTAGACCTCATATAAACTTAATTGCTTTAGTCCCTGACACTTTCTCTCTCCAAATAGGCCTTGTGGGACCCATATGCCACCTTGGGAATATGAGTCCCATTTGGCCTCTTTTTTAGGTTTTGAGCAAGAAAAACTAGCTTTTAAGTTCAAATTTCATATATGTTGGCCTCTAGGATCTAATACAAAGGATATTAGATGGATTTCCTATATAAATGAGCTTTCAAACCATTATTTCATAATTGCTACATGACATCAAGTCAAGCAAGAAATATTTGAACATTCCAAGACTTCGCCAGAGTTTTAAGAGATTTTACAAGATCATTTCTAAGGCATTCAAGAGAAAAATTCTTCATCAATTGTTGTAGCAATTCAAGATCCATCATAATGTCAAGGATATCAAGCATCAAGCATGTTATTGATCGAGTGTTGTGATGTTGCATCCAAGATCCTAGGTCAATAATTTTTCTATAGTTATCTTAAGATCTAGATCTACATCCTTCATGGCCATTTCATGTTAGATTGAAGATTTACTAGGCATCATTCAAGGTATCGTTGTTCATGTTTCATGTCCGATGTTTCATGTTTAATGTCCTTGTTTCATTGTTTCATCATTTGGTTTAGTGACCTAAAAGGGGTTTTAAAGGAATAAGTTTTTATGCTCTTTACTGTTTAGAACCGAATAAGTTGAAAACAACACTATTCACTATAACAATCAACAAGTTTTTATGCTCTTTACTGTTAAAAGGCATAGAACAATTAAGAGGGGGGCGAATAAGTTGTCACCAAATTTAAACTTCAAAACTTTCTCAACACTTCATTTCATAAATTCAAATAAAGTCAAAAACTCAACATTCCCATGATGGAAAGGAATGAGAGTGGACCAATAAAAATACTTAACCAAGACCAAAAATAATGTCTTAGATCAACCACATGCTTCCTTAATTAAATCTAATTCTTTAAATGAAGTGTAAACACCAGGTTGCCCAAACCTAATGAAAACACAAATGAACATTGATGTACACTCTTTCCAACAAGAAGATAACACATGAATGACACAACATGCTTCATTATGCACGAGAACACATCTTAGGTTCCTTTAGATACATCTGCAACAAGTGCAACAATCTTCAAACACCAAAATATTTCCATCAGTCCATCTAGACCATGCAAACACTTACAAAAACTATGAAACTTGACCTCCAAATCACCAAACCACACACATATTTTCCAATACCTAGAGAACACCATTATGAGACACATTCCAAATCTACAAGATTTGAAATAGAATAGTGGAAGATTATGGAGCAAAAAAATTTCTCCCAATCCATAGAAGACCAACTCTTCCAGAATAGTTCACACATTGGTGAACATAACTCTCACATACCGTCAAACCAGAAGCTACAACTCAAGAGATATCACCATTATATCACCATTAGAAAACCTTCAGATCTGTACAAGCATAAGATCAACATAGGAGAAATGTGGAGCACATTTTGAACACATTCATAACTCTAACTTCTCTCTTTATTAATTTTCTCAAAAGCACTTGGAAAATCATTAATTCATCACATCCACATCATCGCAAGGATAAATACATGTAATCACAACATCTCAACAATATCTCAACTATACATGCACAATCTGTAATATACTAAACTATGTTGACATTAATGACAACACCAACAAATATGATCATACTTGCAACATTTACATGTGTCATTGAAGATCTAGGTCTCTGGGATCATGAAGGATCATTAAAGATTATGTTACAAGCTTGGAGATAGTTGTTGGAGTTTTCCCCTCACTTGCAAGGTTGTTATCTTCACAAAAAAGGTCATGTACAAGTTTGAAATTAGAGTTTCAGATCCAAAAGCCAATTGGGAAGGGTAGAGAAGATATTGAAGACTAGATTTAGAACTTGAAGTTATAGAAAACCCTAACTTAACTCATATTCTAGTCCTAGCATATGAGTCACAGTTTATCTCATTTTTCATTTTTTTGCAATTTTAGACACCCTTTTTCCAAAAACCTATTTTAGACCAGAAACCCTGATTTGGGATTGATACACCCAAACTTGTGTATGAGTTCCAATGTGCCAAAATTTTAGGTTATTCAACATTTCAGGCCTACATTCAAGATCTCTCACATTTCTAGGTGCTTTATACTTTTCCAGTTTGTTGTTCTCATTTATTTGCATTTATAGTTCATTGAGTGAAGTTTCTTTCATTATTGAGTTCAATCATTAGATCTTGCATTTTATACATTATTCCAAGCCCTAGCTTGGTGGTGAATCCCTCATTAATCTCTAAACATACCCTAATACATCCCTATTGCAAGATCTCCTTCTTTCATTCCATCTTGGGAGTGAGATCTCTAGGGTTTCCTTGAATGAAACTTGAGGGAAATAGGTCTAGGTCCCTAAACACCTAGTTTGTGTTCAACCTCCTAAGAGGTGGAACACCTATTTCCATTGTTTCATTTTGGTGAACTGGCATTTAGAAAATTTCATTTTATGACTCAAAATTGATCATCATCCTAGATCTATCTTGCATTAACTTTGAATTAGGGTTTGCATTAGTTAATTGGCATTCCAGGGTTTCTAATTTTGACATTAGTAAAAGTGAATATTTTTTGCATTTTTGCATCTTTAATCATTTAAAAATATCTGGAAATTTTATTTGCATTTAGTCTATAGATCACCCAAACCAAAAATCATAAAAAACACTTAAAATTTATTGAAAATTGAGCAAAATACCCTCACTGGGACTCATATGCCCCTCTGGGAGAATTAGTCCCAGTGGACATCTGAAACTACCTTTTACAACATTAAAAACCTTATTTCTTCACTTTTTTTTGCTATAATTGGTAATCTATTTTAGTGGGTTGACTTTTTGTTACACGCATTTAACTAAATCTAGCTTAAATTGGTCCATTTCATGCATTGCTCAATTGAAAATTTTCATTTACAATATTACACTTTCAAATTATTCCATAGTGTAAATAGAAAATTACCTTGTTTCAAATCTAAAAATTGTATTTAAACATTTCACTTTAGGTCATAGAATGGCACTTTATTTACTTTTCCATAATAGCATATTTTCTTTCAAGAGATGTGGCTTTGATATGGCTAAAAATGGATTTCATAAGTACAAAATCCCCTCTTATGAGGTCAATTTAGAGTACAACAATGAGGTCATTAAGAAGCATGCTAGTCATTCCTTCTACTATCTTTCATAGTTATGATAACATCTTAGAGCAAGTGGATCAAACCATTGACACAATCCTTAATATTAAAATTCCTATTGCTCAGGATGGTATAATACAAGAAGATACAATCATATAAAATCATGAAAATCATACTTGTTCTTCTCTCGATACCTCTCACAATAGTGATCAAGGTATCTTGTTGAAATAAGAGACACAGTAAGAGTCTTTATTGTCCCTCTCCTCATCCCCCTTTCGAGGATATTAGAAAACAAGAATATGAGATCATAGAAACATTTCTAAACATCACCTCACCTAGTCTCCATTCATCCCTTGCTTGTGAGAAGGGTTTTGTAAAAGGGGATGATATCATAGATAACCATGACAATCAAAATCAACATTCTCCTAATATCCCTCCTCAATTAAGAAAACATAGGTTGGTGTTAAAAAATGCACCTATTTAGAGTCATCTTGTTCCTCCCTTCCCTAATGCTCCTACCATTTGGAAAGATCTATTTTGTAAGCACATGTGAAAATCATATTTTTCCTTCTCTTGATGCCTCCCCTACTTGTGATGAAGCTACTTTACAAAATATAACCATGGAATGTGATGAACATCTTACAAGCTATCCTACTAGGGTAGATAGTATGGCACAAGGGAATGAGACCTTAGAGATAAAAGGATGAAGTCATGGACAATAAAATTGAGCCTTCTCTTAATATTCCCACTATTGATAAAGAAGATATTTTAACCTCCCTTTCTTGTGATTAAGTCATTTTAGAAGAACCAACCTTTGAATTTCATGAACATCTAGCTTGTAGTTCTCCTAAAAACTCTCCTCCTAGGGAAGATATCATGGTGCAACAAAAGGATAACATAGTGATATAGTTTCCTTAGTTGAAGATGATGAAGTAACATTAGACTCTCCTTCACTAAGGGAATTATTCAACCTCAACTCATTCTTTACCCACCTTCACACAAACATCAAACTCAAAACAAACCCAAACTTATCCTTTACCCACATAAGAATAATGTTTTGCAACAACTAAGTCATAATATCATTGCTCATACATATAACACTAAAAAAAGTCCACAACCAAGACAGACACCTTCAACATCCCCCCCATTTCCTAACCCCATCTTATCAAGTCCCCCTCATTTGCTTCCACAAAATGGAAATGAGTATGATATTGTTGAACAAATAAAGAATACTCCTGCTAAGATATCCTTATGGAACCTTATTCAAGACTCCCCTTAATATCACAACATGATTCAAAGTTCTTTACAACAAGTTTCCATCCCTTCTAATGTGCAACCAAATGACAGAAACCATGATTCAAGGAATAAATGTTGACAATGTTTTCTACCAAAGTGAGCTCCCTCCTTTGGAAGTGCAAAAACAAAATGATGCATTCATGACAATAGCTATTCATAATAGGTTGGGAATAAAATGAACCCTTGTTGATAATGAATCCACCCATAGCATGTGTAGTGTAATAATTTTTGATAAACATGGCGTGGATAAATAAAAAATTTAGCTTGATGCTTTATCTATTTTGGGGTTTGACAATGTAGCAAAAAACTTCTAGGAGTGATTACATTACCTATTATAGTTGGAAAGACCACATTACAAACCCCAATTCATGTTATGCCTCATGATATTTCATACAACCTCCTTTTAGGAAGACCATGGATTCATGAGATGCACATGGTGCCTCTACCCTTTAGCGTATCATGAAATATGTTATAATAACAAATTATATACAATCAAAGCCGACCCAAAACCAAATAGTTGCTTGAACAATGAAAAAGATAAGGAAAATACTTTGGAAACATTAACACCAACTACACAAGTGGAACCCATGCAAAGAAAAAGAAAAAATATTGAGGAAGTCACAAAGCTATTAGAAGATGATTGGGGTTCCTTATATTTAAAACTAACATTCATGGGAGAATACAATATCATAGACAAAGAGTTTGAAAAGGAAAAAGAAAAAGTTGTAATGTCAACAAAAAATTTGGAAGACCCTTTGAAAGCATCCACCTCAACCACTTTAGAAAAATAAGATAATAAATTACAACAAAATTTGATGAAATAAACTATCAACAACCACCGAATCCTAAAGAAATAGAAAAGATTTATGGAAGAGGCTATAAGCTTATGAGACAACTTGGTTATAGTGGAAATAGATACATGGTACTTGAGAACAAGGTACATGTGTCCCTATAGATTCTAACACACAAGAAACAACTTATGGTCTTGGTTATTGGTGCAGGGGAACCTTTAGTCAACAATGGTCCAACTAGGTTGATATTGAGAAAGATTTAGAAGTGATGTGTTCTTGTCTTAAAAGGGTCAATAACACCAATTTTTCTTTTGTAAGAGAGTCATGGTTCGTCGGTAGATAGAATGAGGATATTTTGAGTATATTATGCTAAATAAGGTCTATCAAGCCCATTTAATATTTAATTGGATGGGTTTTGTGTCTTAGGTGTCAAAATATGTAAAAGTTACAAAAACAAAGTTGTAAATGGTGTAATTTTTTTTTTATCAAATTGCAACTTTTAGGGAATTTGAAGAGTCTTGGAATTCAAAAAGTGGTTGTAGACATTGGGTAGTTAGAAACTGATTTGAAAATGTATTTAAGGCCTCAATGGGATTGAATAATGGTTGTTGAACAATGTATTGAAGGTCCCCAATAAGTATACAACATTGTTTCTGCTAATTTTGTGTGTTTTTTGAACTTTATTTATTCTATAAGACCCATATAGTCTTGTAAATGTACTGAATTCATTTGTCTTTCATAGAGGCGTGTCTTAGCTCCCAAATGAATCTATTTTGAGATTCAATTGAAATTCATTGGAGATTTCTTTACTGTTTTGAAATTGCCCTATTACATAGAATCAAGGGTTTTGATAGAAGTTTAATCATGAATTAGTCAATCCACCCATTGTTTCGATCTGTTGCTTGATGGATTGACCTATTATATGTAAGATTAGATTTTTTGAAGGTTTTGAATGCCAAGAAGATAATTTTTTAGCAAATGGGTGCTGCCCTAGGGTAGAGTAATGCATTTTTCCTTGTGAAATGAAGGTGTGATGATAGGGTTCTCAAGAAATATTGAAGGTTTGGTTGATGTAAAGGGTTTTTGAATCTGTATAGACTTATTTGAACTTTTTGGAAGCAATATTAGAGATGGAGAAGCTTGGGAGTCAATACTCTGAATAAACCCTTGTGTTTTGTAAGAAAAAGGAGGGTTTCATGGTGTAGCACACTAGAAGGTCTAAATCTTCAAATTGGTGTGAGATTTTGGGGTTTTGAGTCACAATATAAGACTATCCAATGATTTTAGGTGTTTTTCAAGTGTTTAAGAGGTAGTTCCTTTGGAAATTAGGGCTAATTGATTAGCCTAGAAGTAGGGTAGCCTATTGAATCTTGATGGTGGGTCAAAGAAAACATATGGGATATTTTGATATGTTGTTTAGGATTTTGTGGTGAACCTTTATGGTGTTTGATAGGCCATTGTACGACTATCTTTAAAAGAGATATTCATTGTTGGGTTTTTGAGGGCTACAATCCTTAATGAGAGTGTTGGTGTCAATTTGAGGGACTAGTGTTGTAAAGAGTTGTTTTTTGACTAAGATTAGTCATTTTAAGTTGGAGAGATTATTTTAACCACCTTCCTTGCATCAGGTGGTATCAGAGCCTAGTTATTAGATCTCTTGTTGGTCATTTGGTTAATTTTCCCAGGTTGGAAGGTGAAGAGCTACTACTGTGAAGATGCCTCCTAAATGAAGCATAGTTGCAAGAAATATTGATGAGTAGGCTAAGGAGATAGAAGCCTTGAGAAGAGAGATGGTTAAATTGAAATAAAAAAATTTGGAATGGATATGTATGAGAGTGATACTGAAGAAGAGGAGACTTCCAGTGAAGAGGAAGAGATGGATCTAGATGATGTAAGGATGATGAAGCTTTTGAAAGATGTGAAGAAAGATGGACATAGAAAAATTTATGTACCTATGTATGGGGGAAAAATAGATGGAGAATAGCTCTTAGATTGGATAAGGGATTTGGAGAACTATTTTGATAGTGATGAGATTGATGAAGAACACAAAGTGAAGAAGGACAAAACCAAATTGAAAGGGAATGCTTTTCTATGGTGAAAATTTGCACAAGATGAAAGGGAGAGAAAAGGAAAGAACAAGATCACCTCATGGGAGAGAATGAAGGAAAAACTAAAAGGTAAGTTCCTTCCTTATGATTATAATGTTCAATTACTTAAAAGGTTACAAGATCTTAGGAAAAAAGAACAAGATGTGAAAACATATACTAAGGAATTTTATAGGCTAAGTATAAGAACTAAGCATGAGTAGGATGAGGAAGAAAGAGTAGCTAGATATCTCAATGGCCTAAGGTATAACAGTCAAGGTGAAATCAGTTTGTTGGCACCAAAAACTGTGGAACAATTTTTTCAAATGGCAATTAGAGCAGAAGAAAAACTCAAGAGACAAGAGAAGGCAACAAGAGGGAGAGGGAATAATTCTAGCGGTAGAGGTAAAATTTCAACACCAAGGTAGTCCAAAGAAGATCTTGAAGATGCTAATAATATTAAAGAACAAGCACCTAAATGAAGAGGAGGATAGAGGGGTGGAAGAACAAGCTTTAGGAAAAGAAGAGATTACAATGAGTTTGTAGGAAAGTGTTACAAATGTAGTGAGTTTGGTCACCATTTCTTTAAGTTTCTAGAGAATATTGGAACCACATCAAGTGGGCGAGAAAGAAAATTTGATAGGAGAGCCCAAACTGCTTATGAATATGAAGTTGAAAGCTCAAGTTCCACTACTCTTTGTGCTACTACAAAATTTGGTGAAATGATGATGAAAAGAAAAACCTTTAAGACATCCATGGAAAGAGAGAAAGTTTAGAGGAGATCCTTGTTTAGAACAACATGAGAATGTAGAAATATGGTATGTAAAGTGATTGCTGATTATGGGTGCACTAACAATATGGTGTCTAGTGATATGGTTGAAAATTTGCATTTGGAAAGGGTACCTAAAAAAAATCATATAAATTGTCTTGGGTAAGTGAAAATAAAACCAATTTGGTGAATGAAAAAGCCACAGTTGAGTTTCAAATTGGTCCATACAAAGATAAAAGTGTTTTTGGAATCCTACCTATGAGTTTTTTCCATGTTTTGCTTGGGAGACCCTGACAAGTTGACAATTTTGTATTTTATCATGGAAGACAAAACACATATCACATTGAAAAGGAGGGGAAGACATTTGTTCTAACTCCATTGGTTGAAGAGGTAAGAGAGAAAGGTGAGATTATAATAATAGGGAGAAAAGAATATGTGAACAATGAGGAAGGTGAGAGCATGAATTTTGTAGCCATGTTTAAGTCTAATATTATTAGGACAGTGAATAGGAAGGATAAGTGTAATGTGCAAATAGAGAGGAAGAAGAATTTTTTTGTGTGCCAGAAGAAAGTCAATGGGAAAGTGTCTCAGTCTGGTACAAAGTAGTAAAAGAGTGGAAAGCATTTGGAAAGGAAAGAAATTAGTGATGGAGTATTAATTGGGATAGTTATGTGTCCTGTAGCAACATACAAAGGGATGAGCAAGGTTGTTAGGACAAAGATTGACAATGTAGTGAATAAGAAAAAAAAAGTTTGTAAAGTTGATAGGAAAATGAAAAGTATAGGTGTAGGATTGATAGAGGTTGCAAAAGGTGGTGGTATAGTGAATAGTAAAAATAATGGAGACAAAAACATGGGGCAGAGGACTATGCAAGAGGTAAAAGGTAAAGGGATGGAAAAAGATGATAGTGTACGTATAGGTGTAAAGGGGAATGTGATATCATAGTTTGATGGATGAAATTATGAAAGAAATCCCATAGTAGAATTTGATAGAGTGAAGCCTAATTCAAGAGAGGACATGGTCAATAATAACAAGGATAATGACAAACTAAAGGAACCTGTTAAAGGAAAGCGTGAAGGATAGAGCAATGAAGGATACAAAGGAAGACACATTACTTCAATATTTCCAAGGGACTTGGAATAGTTCCATGTTGGGGTGTATGGTGTAAGAGCACCTTTAGTCAACAATGGTCTAGCTAGGTTGATATTGAGCAAGCTTTAGAAGTGATGTGTTCTTGTCTTAATAAGGTCAATAAGACCAATTTTTCTTTTGTAAGAGAGTGATGTTTCTTAGGTGGACAGAATGGGGATATTTTGAATCTATTATGCTAAAGAAGGTATATCTAGACCATTTAATATGTAATTGGATGGGTTTTGTGTCTTAGGTGTCAAAATATGTAATAGTTGCAAAAACAAAGTTGTAAATGGTGTCAAAAACAAAACATTGTCAAATTGCAACTTTTAGCGAATTGGAAGAGTCTTGGAATTCAAAAAGTGGTTGTAGACATTGGGCAGTTAGAAACTGATTTGAAAATGTAATTAAGGCCTGAATGGGCTCGAGTAATGGTTGTTGAACAATGTATTGAAGGTTCCCAATAAGTATACAATGTTGTTTCTACTAATTTTGTGTGTTTTATGAACTTTGTTCATTCTCTATAGCTAGTACAGTCTTGTAAATGTACTAAATTAATTTGTATTTCATAGAGGCATGTCTTATCTCCCAAATGAATCTAGTTTGAGATTCCTTCATTGAAATTGCACTGTTCCACAAAATCAAGGGTTTTGATAGAAGTTTAATCATGAATTAATCAATCCACCTACTATTTTGATCTATTGCTTAGTGGATTGACCTATTATATGTAAGGTTAGATGTTTTGAAGGTTTTGAAGGCTGAGGAGATAAGTTGTTAGCAAATGGGTCGTGCCCTAGGGAAGAGTGATGCATTTTTCATTGTGAAATGAAGGTGAGATGATAGGGTTCTCAAGAAATATTGAAGGTTTGGTCGATGTAAAGGATTTTTGAGTCTGTACAGACTTATTTGAACTTGTTGGAAGCAATTTTAGAGCTTGAGAAGCCTAAAAGTTAAGACTTTTAATAAACCCTTGTGTTTTGTTAGAGAAAGGAGGGTTTCATTATGTAGCACACTAGAAGGTCTGAATCTACAAATTGGCATGACATTCTGGGGTTTTGAGTCACAATATAAGACTATCCAATGAGCTTGGGTGTTTTTCAAGTGTTTAAGAAGTAGCTCCTTTGGAAATTAGGGTTAATTAAGTAGCCTAGAAGCAGGTCAGCCTATTGAATCTTGATATTGGTTCAAAGAAACCATATGGGATCTTTTGATATGTTGTTTAGGATTCTATGGTAAACCTTTATGGTGTTTGATAGGCCATTGTACGACCATCTCTAAAAGATATCTTCATTGTTGGGTTTTTGAGGGCTACAAGACTTAATGAGAGTATGTGTGTCAAGTTGAGGGATTGGTGTTGTAAAGAGTTGTTTTCTAATTGAGATTGGGCATTTTAAGTTGGAGATAGTATTTTAACCACCTTTCTTGCATCAATTATTTTCCTTTTATAGAAATCAAAACGAAAAACAAGCCTTCATTTAATATCAACACTCTTACAAAAGATTCTTCTAAGCATACTTTAACAGTAGTGCACCCTAAATTGATAGACACTAGTGGTTTTGATTGTTATCCTTTGAAAGAAACATTGAAATCCTTGCTTAACATCAATATCATAAAAAAAAAAAACACTAATTATTTGAATACATTAGATTTTACACCCTCTTGTAAAGGAGAGAACAAAATCTCACAGTCTAAAGAGTCTTGCATAGGTATGAGATCTTGTACTAAGAAAGAGATATCTTTGTCTTAAAATAATCAAACATCCTCTACTTTTTATCAAGAGAGTATCTTGATGAGACTCCTAAAAGATTGATTGATATCCCTCCCTCCAAGAACATGAAGGAAATTTTACTACAAACATTCATTTTTCACATATCATAGAGTTCATGGTCATTCTACTAATGAATGCAAAGCTTTGATTAACAAAATTCAATATCTTAAGGATTGTGGTGCTCTACCTTGGGTTGAAGAACATAGTTCCTCTTTTAATTTTGGCTCATCCTTGTCTTGCACTAAGTGGGGTAAAGGGATTAGATAGCCTTGTCCTTTTATGTCACTTTTTGTTATATCTTTTGGCTATTTGATCACCTTTCATGTACATATAAGAGCAAGATTGGGATGTGGATGACATACCTTAAGTTGAATCCCATGTGACATAATTATTCATGACATAGCTTATTGGAAACATATGATTTGGAATAGGGATTTCCTAGTAATCTCTCATGTCTTCTTCTAATTTAAATAAATTTCTCACAACAATGGTGTTAGAAACCACTTTAAAGTGGGGGAATACATCGACACTCATGTTTCAGTGTGTTATTTTCTTTTTCCTTACGATGCATCCTTTTCTTGGTGATATCATTGGGTTTGATTTCCTTCGAGAGCATCATATTTCTTTGAATTATCCTCTCTTGGATACATCAAGTATGATGTTCCCTAAGAAGAGACCTTACATGAACTAAGCAAAATCCCTTTGAGCACACCTTATAATATTTCACATTCACAACAATTGTTAAATGGACATCTTGCATAACACACTTTTATTTCGTGTGGTGCCATCTTGTTTGTTCATGAGTTCCAAGCATACAAAGTTTTTCTTGCCTCATGAAGCTCAAAATTCATTTTTGTGTGGTACCTTATTAAAGTTATCAGGAGGTATAACTTTGGCATGGTTTGACGGGAAGTTGATTCAAGGAATGACTTTCCCTTAGCCACTCGTGTGTGTGTCATGAGCACATACCGGTGTCTCACCCTATTGGATTACTCACCCAACTGATAGCTTGAAGTTTTATTGCCTCAAAGTGAGGGTGCATATTTAGACAAATAGCTTATATTTGATCCATAATGTGTTGGAAAAATAGTCAAAGCTTGATCTACCTCTTTTTATTTTTGCTTGTTTTTGTTTCTCTTTTGACATTGCATATTTTTGTACCTTGATGTTACATATTATTCACCTTGTGCATGTATTTTTGTGCTTATGTTTTTTTGACATAAAGTCTTGGATCTTGGGGACTTTGTTACCTCCTTGATCTTTTTAATCCTAGACCATCTGTATTGGTATGATTGGACCCCTCTTGAATGTCTACTTTATTGTGAGTTTGAGGAAATTTCATCCTCTCACTAAAGTGGGGGATAAATGTAGTGTTGACAATGTCATCGTGTAGATTTTTACACTTAATCTAGAAATAATTAATGTTGAAATGAACTTAAGATCACCTTAATCTAGTGTTTTAATGTGTTTTACACATCCACATTAGCTCTAGGGACCGTTTAAGCTAAATAAACCTAAATTTTCCCTAATTTAATGATGTAAAATGTATTTATTAACACCTTCACATTAAATTTAGCAGGCTTGTAAAATAATTGGACCTAATTTAGTGTTTTAATGTGTTGTACACTTTCACGTTGGGTTTAGGACCCTTTTAAGCTAAATAGGCCCAATTATGCCTTAATTTAATGTTGTAAAATGTATTTATTTACAATTTTACATCGAATTTTGGACCCCCTTACATTTAAAACATTTATATCATCATTAATAGGCCCCTAAGACCCTATATTGTGCATCCCAAAGCATATTTTAATAAAAATCCTTACATAGACCTCATATAAACTTAATTTCTTCACTCCCTGATACTTTCTCTATCCAAATAGGGCTTGTGGGACCCATAAACCACCTTTGGCATATGAGTCCCATCTAGGTGGAACCCATACACCATAGATGGCGTATGAACTCCATTTGGCCTATTTTTAAGGTTTTTAGTGGGAAAAACTAGTGCAGGGCACCTTCAATTTTAGCAATTTTGGCTTCTACATAGTACCTAGGTGGGGTAAAGTTTTTTTAATAATGAAATAAGGTAAAAAATGACCATGCGCATGTTGTAAGTGATGGTTTTAGAAGTCTTGGGGGGCAAAGTCACGTTGGAGTCACAATTTTATTCTTATGATAATGTGTCTATTATGCATTCATGGGAAACCTTGTAAAAATTAGAAGTTGAATAGTCACCATTCTAAATGGAAGTTATGAACCATTGAAAGAAGTTCAAAGGGTGTTAAAAATAATGTAGATACTCTCAAGAAAGGTTGGAAAAAGTGATGGTGAATATTGAATAAAGAGTAGTGCTCTGTTTTTGAATCTTTTCTTTGAATTTATGTGCTCTTTTGTCTATTTTTCTATTGTACGAGCCCGTAAAATCACCATTCAATGTAAGACTGATACCAAATGAAAGAAGCTCACTTTAGCTTTCATTTGAGTCAAGTTGGACTGATTTTCATTCAAGAACAAGAGAGAACAAGACAAATTTCTATGAGTTGTTCTCTAGTTAGGGTTTATAGGGTTTTGGTAGAAAATGAAGCTTTAAAGGCCATTCCACCTCACTATGATTGAATAACCTTATGGAATGGGCCTGTTAGATGTTAGAGTAGGTGTTTTTATGTTTGTTTGGTAGGGTGGTAAGAAGGAGGATGGACTACTGCATGCACAAGGTCTGTAAAATTGACTTCCTAGACATTAATCCTCTAGTTATTGGTAATAGTAGTGGAAAAATGGATTGTTCAGCAAAAAAATTAGTAGAAATGTTGAATTAGTGGTAGAAAAAAGGTGCGCATGAAGGTTTCAAGGCCTGTAGTGAAGTGTTTAGTAGCTTTCCTTTGGAAGGGAGGCCTAATTAGGCCAAAAAGCAGTGTTGAGAGGCAGATTGGTTTAAGTTAGTCCACAACAATACTTTTAGTGGGTTTGGTATGTTGAAAGGCTAATTGTTGGGACCCTAAAATAATGAGCATTAGGTGATGACAAGTGGTTTAGGGGAAGATATAGTTGGATAAGTGTGTCCAGAGGCCTAATTGCAAATAGGTAGGGTAATTTAGTTAGAGATCCATCAAAAGGTGTTTGAGACCTATGATTCAGTTCAAGAACAGTGTGTTGGAGTTATTATCACTCTATCTTTCATCAGGTGGTATTAGATCTTAGGCTCTAGATCCATTATTAAAGGAATTTAGAGTTTTTAAGAGAAAGGGAATAAAGAGTCATACAAAGTTCCTCTAAAGATGGGTAGCATAGTAGTTGCTAAGGAAATTAGAGCCTTGAGGGAAATAATGGAAGCGCTAGAGAGGAAGGAAAAGAGAGGTAAGGGTATTGTTGAGGCAAGTGACCCTAAAAATGAGGGTGAAGAGGAAAACCCTCAAGAAAAACCCCAAGAGGAGTTGGGGATTGAAGAGAAGAGTTTCTTGCAAGTTCTTAAGGCTTCCAGAAGTGAGGCTCAAGAGGGTAAGATTGAGATTCCAATCTATGGAGGAAATATGGATGGAGGAGTCATAGAGTGGATTGATGCTCTAGATAACTACTTTGAGTTCAAGGAGATACCTGAAGACAAGAAAGTTAAATTTGCTAAGACAAAACTAAAGAGACCAAATCTAACCTAGTGGAACTACATTCAAGAAGAGAGGATAAAGAAGCTCAAGCCCAAGATTACCTCTTAGGATTGGATGATGCAGAAGATCAGGAGCCAATTCTTACCAGCTGACTATGAAATATAGGTTTATAGAAGGCTACAAAATTTGAAACAAAAAGAGATGGATGTAGCTGCCTATACTAAAGAATTTCATAAATTGACTATAAGGTCAGGGCATATGGAGAATGAGAAGGAGAGAGTGGCTAGATATTTGAATTGACTAAGGCCTACAATTCAAGATGAAATCAGTTTGATTACTCCTAGATCAGTAGAGGAGTGTTTCCAAATAGCTACAAAAGCTGAGGAGAAGATAAAGAAGAGGCTAGAAAAAAAAATCTAGGGGTAGAGGTAAGAATTTTATGGGAAGAGGTAACTTGGGAGGAAGAGGTTTCCAAAAGGCACCAAGTGAACAAGGCACTACTCAAGAGCCAAGTGGAGAAGCAAGGGGAAATTGTAGAGGAAGAAGGACAGGAGGTAGGGGCAGATTTAATGGATCATCAAGAGGCTCTAATTCTTTTTCAAGAAGGTTTTTTTATTGTAATCAATATGGGCACCCTGCATGGAAGTGTCCAAATAAACAAGGCACAAGTTATCAAAGCAGAGAAAGGAGAACTCAACTTGTTCATGAAGAAGAAGAGGCATAAAGTGTGACCTCATGTGTGGCCCCTTCAACTCTCCGTGCAAAACTAAAATTGGGGGAGACTTTGGTGATTAGGAGGACATTGATTAAAGTGCCAACCTCAAAGGAGCCACCTCAAAGGAAAGCTTTGCTTAGGACAACTTGTAAAGTCCAAGGCAAGGTATGTAAGGTTATTGTTGACTCTGCCTCTACAGACAATATAGTATCTTTAGAAATGGTAGAGAAGCTTAGATTGAAGAGGATACCCCACTCTAATCCATACAAAATCTCATGGTTGAACAAAGGGAAGCAAGTTCTTGTTAATGAGTAGGCTTATGTAGAATTCTCAATAGGGCCTTATAAAGACAAGATACTTTGTGATATTGTGCCCATGGATTTGTTCCACCTACTTCTTGGTAGGCCTTGGCAATATGACCAAAAGGAACAACATGATGGATTTAGAAATGAATATTAGAATGAAAAATATGGTTTGCAAATTAGATTAGAACCTTTGCAAGAAGATGAGCAAACAGTCCATGAAGGACCTAGTGTGATGATAGTGAAAGAGAAGGTGATTCCAAAGGACTTGGAAGAAGAGGAGGTTGGGTTTTCCATTGCTGGGAAACCAATCGCTGAGATAGAAGTAGATGCCAAAATAGAAGAAGTTCCAAATGAGATTCAGACCTTATTTGATAAATATGTAAACATAGTGGTGAAGGAGTTTCCAAGTTCATTGCCTCCAATCCATGATGTAAGTCATCATATTGATCTAGTCCCTGGTGCAAGCCTTCCTAACAAGGTAGCATATAAAATGACACCTCAGAAAAATGAGGAAATCAAAAAGTAGGTGCAAGAGCTATTAGATAAGGGTTTGGTAAGAAAGATCTTTAGTCCATGTGTTGTTCTAACTATTTTGGCACCCAAAAAGGATGGTGAATGGAGACTTTGCATGGATTCAATAGCTATTAACAAGATAAATATTAGGTATAGGTTCCCTATACCCCAGATGGAAGACCTTGTGGATAGTTTAGCAGGGGAAAATTAATTTTCTAAGATAGATTTGAAAAGTGGCTATCACCAAATAAGGATTAGAGAGGGCGATGAATGGAAAACAACTTTCAAAACCAATGAGGGCCTCTATGAGTGGATGGTAATGCCCTTTGGGATATCTAATGCTCCTAGTACATTCATGAGACTCATGAATGAAGTGTTAAAATATTTCATTAACAAATTTGTAGTGGTATATCTAGATGACATCTTGGTATTCAACAAGACAAGCGAAGACCGCTTGGAACACTTGGACAAAGTTTTAGGAAAGCTACATGAAGAAACGCTCATGGTAAAGCTTAAGAAGTGTGAATGGATTAAGCAAGAGCTGATATATTTGGGCTTTTTGATCTCAAGAGGAACCTTGAAGATGGACCCCAAGAAGGTTGAAGCCATTCTCAATTGGCCAACACCAAAAACAATTGGAGAAGTCAGAATTTTCCATGGCCTAGCAAGCTTCTACCAGAAGTTCATAAGGGGATTTAGTCACACAGTTGCACCTATGATAGATACCATTAAAGGAGACAAAAGGAGCAGGTTTCAATAGACAAAGGAGGTTGACCAAAGTTTTGAATACCTCAAACAAAAGGTAGCACAAAAACCAATACTTACCTTGCCTAATTTTTCTAAGGTATTTACCATATAGTGTGATGCTAGTAATGTGGCCATAGGGGTAGTGTTAAGTCAGGACGAAAGACCTATTGCATTCTTCAATGAAAAATTGAACGAGGAAAAGAGGAAATACTCATCATATGATTTGGAAATGTATACTATGGTGCAAGCACTAAAAAATGGAGGCACTATCTATTATCAAAGGAATTTGTGGTGTTCACAGTCAATCATGCTCTAAGTTTTCTGAACATTCAAGATAAATTGAACCATAGACACATGAAATGGGTGGAATACCTGTAAGCTTATATATTTTCCATAAAGCATAAGAAGGGACAAGCCAAAAAAGTGGTAGATTCTCTGAGTAGAAGGGAACTATTAGTGCAAGAGGTGCATCTTCAAAGTGTAGGTGTGGACTCACTCAAAGGTATCTATAAATCTGATGAAGACTTCCATGATGCATTTGTTGTTTCTGATCAGTCCCAAGGTTCATTTCATAAAGAATATAAATATTATGTGTTGCAAGATGGATTACTCTTTAGGGGAGCTCAGCTATGTATTCCTAAGTGTTCTATGAGAGAGAATTTAGTTAGAGAGAAGCATAGTGGGAGCTTAGGAGGATATTTTGGTTATGACAAGACTTTAGATCAGATCAAAAGATTTTACTATTGGCCTGAGATGCATTTGGATGTCAAAAAGTATGTAGAAGGATGTGTCATATGTTAAAGAGAAAAAGGGACAAGCTCCAATGCTGGTTTGTATTAGCCTTTACCCATACCAAGTAGACCATGGGAAGCAATAAATATGGATTTTTTTCTTGGGACTGCCAAGAACTTCAAGAGGATATGATAGTGTGTATGTGGTGGTAGATAGGTTTAGTAAGATGGCACACTTCATTGCTTGTAAATTAAAAAATGATGCATCCCACATTGCAAACTTATTCTTTAAGGAGATTGTTAGGATACATGGGCTACCATTGCCAATAGTATCTGATAGAGATGCAAGGTTCATTGGCCATTTTTGGAGAACATCATGGAGAAAGTTAGGAACTAATTGAACTTTCAGCTTTGCCTATCATCCCTAGATCAATGGGAAAACTAAGGTTGGTAGTAGATCATTGGGAAATCTATTGAGGTGTTTAACTAAAGAACACAATCAATCATGGGACTTGATTTTTTCATAGGCAAAGTATGCTTATAATGACTCAGTCAATTAGAGTATTGGAAAAATTTCATTTGAGGTTGTCTATGGAATGCATCCAAGGGATGTTTGGGGGTTAAGATACCTGAGTAGAATGGATAAAAGGACTACTCAAGGAGAGTATTTTGATGTGGAAATTCATGACATACACAAATAGGTCTAGGAGACACTTGAGAAGAATGTAGGTAGATACAAGGAGATGAAAGACTTGAAAAGAAGAGATGCATAGTTGAAGGTGGGTGATCTAGCATGGGAAAATTTGAGTAAGGAGAGAGTACCTAAGGGAAAGTATACAAAAATAATGATGACGAAGATAGGACCCTGCAAGGTGGTCCATAAATATGGAAAAAATGCCTATGAGATTGAACTCCCACAAGGAGTTGCCATCTCACCAATTTTTAATGTGACTAACTTAGATCCCTTCAAGGGATCTATTTTTTTAGGTAAAGGAGTAGGTGAACCTGAATGTGATGAGGGAGAGTGGATCAAGGATCTTCCACCTACTCAACCTATGAAGCTTGAAGCAATTTTGGATTCAAGGGAGGTAAAGAGGACAAGGAGGAAAGTATATATTGAACACCTGGTCAAATGGCTTGGCTTACCAGAAGAAAATGCCACTTGGATGTTAGAATAATACATAGAGAAGCATATTACTTCAGTCAAATACCTCATTTCATCCGTAGGATGAAAATATTCCTCCTTGGTTGTATGGTGTAGGGCACCTTCAATTTTGGAAATGTTGGCTTGTACATAGTACCTAGGTGGAGTAAAGTCTTTTTATAATGAATTAAAGTAAAAAATGACAATGCACATGTTGTAAGGGATTTTTGTTACAAGTATTTGGGGGTAGAGTCATGTTGGAGTCACAATTTTATTCTTATGATAATGTTTCTATTGTGCATTCATGGGAAATCTTGTAAAAATCAGAAGTTGAATAGTCACCATTCTAAATGGAGGTTATGAACCATTGATAGAATTTGAAAGGGTGTTAAAAATCATGTAGAAACTCTTGAGAAGGGTTGGAAAAAGTGATGGTGAAGATTGAATAAAAATCAGTGCTCTGTTTTTTAATCTTTTCTTTGAATTTTTGTGTTCTTTTGTTTATTTTTCTACTGTACGAGCTCGTATAGTCACCATTGAATTCAAGAATGATTCCAAACAAAAGGAGTTCATTTTATCTTTCATTTGAGTCAAGTTCGAGTGATTTTCATTTGGGAACAAGAGAGGACAAGACAAATTTACGCGAGTTGTTCTCTGGTTAGGGTTTATAGGGTTTTGGTAGAAAATGAATCTTTAAAGGCCATTCCACCTTGCTGTGATTGAATAACCTTGTGGAATGGGCATGTTAGATGTTAGAGTAGGTTTTTTTATGTTTTTTTGGAAAGTGGTAAGAAGGAGGATGGACTAGCATGTGCACAAGATCTATAAAATTGACTTCCTAGACATGAATCCTCTGGTTATTGGTAACAGTAGTGGAAAAATGCATTGTTTGGTGAAAACAAAGGGTAGAAATGTTGACTTAGTGGTAGACCAAAGGTGTGCATGAAGGTTTCAAGGATTTTAGCTAATTTTTTAGTATCTTTCCTTTGGAAGGGAGGCCTAATTAGGCCATAAAGCAACGTTGAGAGGAAAATTGGTTAAGTTAGTCCACAACAACACTTTCAGTGGCTTGGTATGTTTAAAGGCTAATTGTTGGGACCCTGAAATAATGAGCATTAGGTGATGACAGGTGGTTTAGGGGAAGATATAGTTGGATAAGTGTGTCCAGAGGCCTAATTGTTAATAGGAAGGGTAATTTAGTTAGAGAGCCATCAAAAGGTGTTTGAGACCTATGATTTAGTTGAAGAACAGTGTGATGGAGTTATTACCACTCTGTCTTGCATCAAAAACTAGGTTTTAAGTTCAAATTTCATGTATGTCAGCCTTTAAGATCTAATACACTGAATATTAGATACATTTCCTATATAAATGAGCTTTCAAACCATTATTTCATAAGTCCTACATGTTATCAAGTCAAGCAAGCAAGAGTTGAACATTCAAAGACTTCAAAAGAGTGTTAAGAGAGTTTACAAGATCATTTCTAAGGCATTCAAGAGCATAATTCTTCATCAATTGTTGCATCAATTCAAGATCCATCATAGTTTCAAGGATATCAAGCATCAATCATTTTATTGAGATAGTGTTGTGATGTTGCATCCTAGATCTAAAGTCAATTATTGTTCCACACTTATATCAAGATCTAGATCTACATCCTTCATGGCCATTTCATGTTATATAATAGATTTACAAGGCATCATTCAAGGTATAAATGTTCATGTCTCATGTCCTTGTTTCATTATTTCATCATTTGGTTTAATTACCTAAAAGGGGTTTGACCAAGGGAAACCCCTATTCACTATTGTTGATCATCAAAGCTTGCACTTCTTTGACAATCTTATGGGAAATTCAGTGAGTGGGGGACAAATTGCATCTCACTGAATACCTCTTGGTTTTTTAATAGAAAATCAACTCTTCTTTTGGGGTTTTGAGATAAGGGGAAAAGGAAATGTAAAAATAAAACATAAAAGCTGATGCAATAAAGATTTTACAACATTTCAAACCCAAATCATTCCTATGATTGATATAAATAACCCTTCATTGTTGGAAAGAGAACGGACAACAAAGGCTAACTTCAAGCATAGTGTAGACTTTCAGATCTCTGCCTAGGAAGTGTTCATTAAGGTCTAGTCAAACATAAAGATTTCTTATGGGTAAAAGAAGAATATTTCAAAGATCACATGAACTCTATCTCCCAATACAACATAGCACAACAAAATAACAATTTTTAGAAAAATAGAGAAGTCCAATGACATAGTCCAATTTTCCTAAGCCACTATTCTACCATACAAGCATACAACATAGAAAGTTGCCACTTAAACTATCTAGATATAGCTTGCAAGACACAATGTTTCATTCATAACGACAATATAAAGAAAAAAATCTTGAAAAAAGCCATACATGCACATTCTCAACAAATTATCCATGATAGTTTGTAATTTAACTTTGAAGCTAAGGTCGGATGCCAATCTGACAATAGTTTAAACCTTAATAGATATAATATGCTAGAATAAAGTCATTTTGTAACTTGTTTCTAAACATAATTCTAAAATCCCTAAGGAATTTAAATAAATACTTATCTTAACAAGTAAAATATCACTTTGAAAGATCTAAAATAATAAAGTATTTTCTTTATCGCTGCCCTCCCTATATAGCCAGAACAAAAGATACACATTGCCTAAACTCAAAAGTAATTGTTTCTAGGTGTTGACAGTTGATAGCGCACAATCTGATAAAAAACCCTTGGTTAGGCCACAAAGTATCTTTGCTCATTAATTCTTAGCTACTAAATTAATACCTTTTAGATATTTTAGCAAAGATAAAAGCTCACACATGATCAGATGCTAAAAACAACAGCCTGGAAAAAGGACCCAGTTGACCAATCACATTGTGCTCCTTAGTATCGTATGAAAAATTTCATCCTAAAGACAAAAGAAAATAGAAGAAAAGGAAAGACAACCTTGATAAACTCCTCAATTAGATTACTTTATAGGTAGTGCAAATAACCCGCAATGAAGAGACGATGTGTGAACAAGCTGGAAACTCTCAAGCTTGCAAATATAGCTCCCAAAAAAATGTTTGTTAAGTAAACATGTGTCTTGAACCTTCTCCCAAAAGGAAGATGAAAGAAGAAAGATACTTAGCCACTACATGGCACATTCTACCTATTTTCAATGATTTTATTTGAGTGCAGGTGCACCTGAAACTAAAGACATTTATGAAAACCAAAAATAAAAATGACTGAGGCAAAAACAATACTTCACAATTTTTGTGACTCACAGTGGTGTTCGTTTTGCAAAGATACAAACCTAGGCATTTTTGTTGTTCCTGGAGTTTGACAAAAGTGGTGTGTTGGGCCTCCTAATCTACATCAATTGGTAGATCAACAAGGGTCTAGATCTGCCTATATGTTTTTTCAAGAGCAGAAACCTCCTTAAAAGAGATAACACCTAACCTAGAAAAAATCACACCCAGGTGATAATAGAGCCAAGAAAGAGGGTGGATATCATTCTCGACAACATTCACCATGGGAGCAACACTTGAGCTTGGAATTTCTATGGTGGTTTGAATCTTGCATTAGATTTTCTTATTGATTTGCTCCATTGTCAATGCATCTTCATCTAGGGAAAGAAGAGGAGGGAACCTAAAACCAACTAGGACAGAAAAGTCCTTTTTCATCTCAATGACCCTTTTATTCAACACCATCTAGTGATATTTGCATTTTGTTGCAACCATGTGGCAGTTGATGATCTCATTGGCTTTAACGGAGGTGACCTGCTAATTGAGGATTCCCGCTTTTTTAAGAATTTGCTCAGTGGTGATTCTTAATTTGGAGATGAAGCTTTGGGAATCTGCCACTCGAGGTGAACATTTTTGTATGAAGTGATCAGCCATTAGACCAACCTTGGCATTCAGCTCCTGAACATCCCTTAGAAATTGTAAGTCAGGTCCTAGGACACACACATCAGTCGCTATCTGCTCCCAATGCATAGCTATCAACCTCCTCATTATAGGGAGGGATCTAGATCATGTTGCAACAATTAACTCCTAGTTAAACCAAGTCTCTCTTTCTTTGGGGTTTTCTTCTATTTTTCCTTTCTCTCGAAGAGTGTTTTCCAACTCAAAGCTTAGTCTTCTGACTTCTTGTCTTTACTCTTCTTCCTCAATCTGGATCCTTCAAATATCATTAGTATTTTGGGATCTGGCATCACTTAATTCTTTCTTCAATTTTTTTTTTAGCACGAAGCTAAACTTTCTCATTCCAAGAATATGCAAGCAATCTATACATGTCTCCTTACTAGCCTTGAATTTTCTTCACATAAGTTACTTCAACATCTTTGGCACAGACTTCATTATGTAGTCTGCTCACTATCCCTTTCACATTTTACAATTCAACCCCATGCTTCCTTAATTTCTTGTCTAACCTTTCATAATCAACATATACCACGCTCTGCATGGCTTTGGCTAGGACCATTTTATCGTATGGGAAAGTTTCACTCAAATCCATGTGTAATGCATAAATGTAATCTTCCATCTACATTTGTCCTTTGGGCTCATAAACGATTGGTCTCATAGTTGTAATAAGCATAGACTTCCACTCTTTATTAAAATAGGCTTCAATGCTCCTGGTGGCAGGCCTCTTGGCACTTTTTGGCAACATTTTCTATTTCTTGGCCTTTTAGGCCTATTTGGTGGTGTAGAAATGACCCTAGAGAGCCTACACGACCTCAACATTTTGAGTTGTAATGGGAGCACTAGGGGAAATCCAAAAAAGGTGATGGTAGGGGGAACTTCAGATGTGTGAGCATGGGGGGATGCAAAGGATAGCATGATCATAGAAAAAGGAGGGATGCCAAATGGAGTAGGGGTAAACATGAAAATAGGCTGATCAAGAGGTGCCTTCTCGAAAGTAGATGGGCTGGGAATAAGGAGCAAAGCAATAGTTACAATAGTTCCAATGGGGTCCTTTGAAAAGGAAACTAATCACGCAATAGTGACCATGGAAGATGAGGCTCCTTTGGGCATGGAAAGGTTTAAGTAGGTTCATTGACAATGGTAGGGGGTACATCCAACATTACTAGTTCGAGAATCGAAGATGCAGGATCACCTTCAATAGGAGGTAGGGGATTGACCAAAGATGCAAAAATAGGAATAAGAGGGAGAGTGAAACTTACCTAAGCCGCAATCGATGAAACATTTTGCAAGGCAGACTCCACTTCTTCTTCTTGTCGGACCAATATGTTAGGGGCACCCAGATCTTGGATCCTCCTTCACTTTGCATAATTAGGACCAACATGTTCCAATCCCCTATCTGTAGAGTCCTCTAATATTTGTCCTTCAGTGGCCACTGAGGATCCTCTTGGGGACCATCGAGCCCCTTTTCCTTTGCTTTGGGCATGGGAGGTAGATGGAACTTGTGGACCCCCTGGCCCAAAATCTTTTCAATTGTCGGGTTCCCAAGGTCTAGGAATTAGGAGTGGAACTTGCTCCTCTTTGATTTCATGGCTCGTCTTGGGATTTTTGTTGTTAGAATTAGCCTCTTTATCATACATGTCCTTGAATTTTTCATCAAGCTGGAAGCTACCAAACAAGGCACCTAGATTTCTCATCTCTTGTTGGAACCTCCAGAAGTTTGCCTTCATCCTTTCTGACCATCCCCTATGCCTCAGCTATGCATTGAGAGTTTTGTACATTGGGAGATTCCTCTGATATTGTGCCTGGGGCTCATAAAAACTTAGGCATTTTTACCATTATTTTGGAATGTGAGCTAGGTTAATGTATATCTATAGACTCTTGTGAGTAGGATTTATCTTACTTTAGAAATACTCCCTAAACTCGTGCCTTAAACTGAAATGCCCATTCGGGTTATAATTCCATTTTTCACAAATTAAGACTAAACCCAGAGCCACCATTAAATTCATGATCTCATCCTCAACCTTCCACTTACTCAGTATCACTTGAATATTTGCAATCATAAGAGGAAGATTGAAAAGATTTTCTTTATTCCTCCCAGCACCATAAATCTTGTGAACAATAGATACTTGTTGGCATGCTTCCAATGAAAAATGTGAAATCCTTTCCTAGGAAGTAATCCAATAGGATATGTGGATGCTCCATCCATTCTATAACCTCCTAGGAGAAATGACCAATGGGGAAAGGTAGTATGGTCTCAGAAAGTAATTTGTAAATTTTTAAAAATCTCCTATTCTTGAAAACATAGGGGTCCATACAAAAATTGGCTGGATAAAGCCTCTTTCATCCATCATTGACACTGGTACATTCCTCCCTAGCCACTCAAAATTTTGATGTAATAACAAATGAACCAAGATAGAAGAATACCTGAATTTGGACTCAACGCTATAATTTCTTAGCTACAGCTTCATATTCCTGGTCATCACCTTAGTGAAATCATAATGCCTCAACACATTTTCTCTTTTGAGCACAAGGCACAGGGAAAACTGGAACGGGTTAACCTCTTTTTCATTATTGAGCCCAAAAACCCAGGCTAACATTGAGAATATGGATTGTGTATCCTTCATTAATTTCCTTTGCAAAAGAGGCCAATAATCTATCCCCTCTATGGCCTTTCCTTTGTCTCATCCACATAGGAACTTGTTTTCCTGAACATATCCTCTCCCAGGGCTTCCATTTTTTTTCATTAAAAAGCTCGGCACCCTAGCCTATAGGGATACATAGCATATCACATATAGCTTTTTCCAAAATGGTAATATTGACCACATGACCCTCAATGGCCTCTATATTATTGTTAAACCTCTTCGCACATGCGTCAACTAACTCTAGGCATGGATGCACAATAGGTAGCACAAATTGTGGTAGACCATTGTTCCAAAGTTGAAATACAAAACCCTCTGATGACTCATACCCCAACATCATTTGAAAGACACCTTCCCTAAGATTTTTAGGGTTGGTGGATAACTTAGGGTCTTAAACATTGTTAGTAATATCTTGAACTGCCTCCTTATGGATGCATTTCCCAGGTTCAACCTTCCTACAATGTTCAAATGGTCATTCTTCTGGTGTTGGGGCATTGGAAAATGAGTAGTGCCCAAATATGTTGGTGCAGCCAAGTCTTCTAATTGTAACTTTGGCCTTCTTTTTGGAGGTAGATGCTTCCACCATGATTGGATGGGAAAGATGCATAGAGATTATTTGGTAACAACAACCACTTTTCTTTTGTTTTTAGAGAAACCTTCTTTTGAGTGTAATTAATTTTTTGACTTGTGCATGTAGTTATGACTACAACACTATCAATGGCCCATTAAATGCTGCCACTGGGGTGATACGTGTGGATATGAGATATGTATTCCTTGGGAATGCCAATAAAGATGTGGGAATGGAATTAGTACATTCCCTCTACCACCTCTTTTACAATTAAATTTATTACATCGGAAAGCATGCTTTTCATCATATGGAATGTGCTGATATGACACAAAGTACTCTTGAAAAGATGTTTTCATTAATCTTTTAGAGCCTTAGCATGTTAATCCATGTCTTTTCCCATTTGTGAACTAGTTGGAACTAATGATGGCATAGGACACACATCAACCATCGACACATGGGAGCATTTACTCCCAACACTCGAATTTATTTATCAAGGCATTCATTAGATCCTTTGTATGATTTTTCCACCTTGCTCTATTCTGTCTCAAAATTTACCATTGTTATTTGGCCAAAAATAGGTATCCCATTGGTTAAGCTTGTTAGTTGGACTTTTCTATATATAGCTATATCACCTTTTACAAAATTCATTTGAACATGTAGTCCTCTAACTTAGTTGAACTTTCACTTATTCCTTTCTTGCCACAATTCACTGCTTCATTGGGATGTTTGTTGGCCTAGGTACCCCTATTTGGATCCTTCCACAAAGATCGTAGAATTTCTTTGTGGGAGAGGTCACTGCTGACCGAATCAAACACTTGGTGAAGAATTGTGACCCCCTGGTCATGACTATATTCAAGTGGGTAGTCGGCGCAAACTATATTACCCACAAGAACTAGCTTTGGAGTAATGAAAACATGCTCTCCTACTTAGTGGCCTCACTACTAGACCTAAATGTGGCCAAATCCATGATAATTGAGTTGTGCTAGAAGATATTAGATACCTCATTAATGGAAGGGCTTGGCGAGATAGTGCGAGTAGCCATCCCTGGCATTGGTATCCCAAGCGCCATGGACCTCCATAGGCACGTGTACTTTGGAGCAGACATACCCTGGTTTCCCTTCCTTACTGACTTTCACACCATGGATGTGGAGATGCACCTCTATTTTTCTTTTCCAATGACCACTTTTCTTCTGTGGGAGTATGAAATGGAGGAAGTTCTGGGGATTGCCTAGAGAAAGCACTTCGGTTTCTTGATGGAATTTTGTATCGAGTAGACCCTAGGTCTATACTATGCATCCTATAGGTGTTGTGTGTTTTGCCCCTGCTTGTGACCCATCAAATGAAAAGGAGAAGAAGAAAAAGAAAATAAGGAGAAGAAGTGGAACCTAAAAACGAGCCCCTCTTGAATCATTGTCAATGGCTAGAGGCTGAAGTTTGCTATTTTTTCCTATTCATTGCCTCCCTTTTGCAGCTTTTTGCTCGCTTCCCTCTTTTGGTTTTTTCTCAAGAGAGCTTCATGTGATATTCTAAGCCTCGGGCCATACACTATATTGTAAATTTTATCAATTAAAATAATATAATATAGCCTTTATCTCCACTATGATATTCTTGGGTTTTATTCTCAAAATTTTAAAATAAAGTACAATTTTTTTCCATATGGTACATAATTGCTAAAAAATTTAAAGAGAACTATGCATTTTAATGGAAAATACTTAGATAAATACCATTCATCGGTACATCTAAAGTTTTATTCTCTATTTCTTCAAGTCCATGCACTTTCTTTCTTTTGCACATGCTGCTCTTGAAAGGTCCTCTTCGCAACACTTTGAATTTTACATGTCACTCTAGTTTTGTAGCATGTCTGTCATACCTTAGCAGTAGGCTTCCCTCTTTAAGTTCTGGGTTTGAAGTCTCTTCATCAAAATGTTGTTTGATCATCTGTTGGCAGTTGATTGTGGATCCATGAGCCTTTTCTTTGTTTTCTTTCAGCCTTAGGGTTTTTACCAAATTTTCGTACATCACCTCATATGGAGAAACCTTTAGAGCCAACTTGAGGATAATTTGGTTCATCAATGAGATAACCTATTCATGATTGTGCCCATCTCTTTTTCTTTCTAACCCAGTACATTTGATTAACCTAGTTAGGTTCTTGTTGGTTGATTTTGATAATCTACTCCCTTGTAAATAACAATTAAATGAAGTTTTCAAAAAAATATTGTATCTGATAGTAAAATTTGACCCTTGTGATTCCACCAGACATCGGACATTGTTGGGTATAATGGTCTCGAGTAAGCCAAGCCTAGCTTTTAGCTCCTTAAGAAACTTGAAATTTTTTTCTCTTATGATGTATTTCTACACAACGACTCCCTTTTGCTTCTTTTTCCTTGAAATAAATGCAATAGGATGCTCTTCACTTTCTTCCTCATACTTTTGAGTGAGCACATAAACTATACAATGTTGGTCATTATTCATACAAAGTAGAAAAAAATATGAAAAATTTGGGATAATCAATGTCTAGGCTTCAGAGAGAGCCATCTTTAGTTGCTTGATAACTGTTGTTCCCTTGATTTTTTTTGAAAAGATAGGCTCTCTTTAATCATTAGGGCTATTGAGGTCGCAATTCTTGTGAAATCTGGTA
Source organism: Sequoia sempervirens (assembly GCA_007258455.2). NCBI lineage: Eukaryota > Viridiplantae > Streptophyta > Pinopsida > Cupressales > Cupressaceae > Sequoia > Sequoia sempervirens. The sequence continues at coordinate 6,552,305 of VDFB02137365.1, read as the reverse complement.
TGAATCCTCAGACAAGATTAGACTCCTCCGGAAAAGATCTTATGTTCAATTCAGAGCTTCAGATCTTTTTGGGATCTATTACTATTCCTTCATATGGCATTGTAAAGCTGAGAAGCCTTCTTTGGGATGCTCCAAGGAAATTTTTCTAGATTAAGAAGAATCCAAAATCATTGTTCTTTCAAAGAAAACCCCTTTAGATGATTGAGATGATAATCTTTGACTGATGAATTACCCACTATGAAAATAATCTAGTTGACCCATCTTTCTAAAGTAATGCTCATTTCCCTTTGAAGAGCTGCACTAGCATCATAGAGTCTGAACAATGTTTTTGAATATGAAAACATTTCCCACTTGGTGGTAAACGTCATCCCATGTCAATTGAATTCCATTATGTACACCGTATTATTCCTTGGGCAACCATCTATCAAGGAGAAAGTCTCTGATCTGGTTAGAGTCTGTGAGAACTGCTTCATCAGTGGTGAGGGGTATTGGTCTTTCAGCTAAATCCCTCTTAACTCTTGAAAATCAAGACAAAGTTAGATATCACTATTCCTTTTCCAAACCAGGATGAGATTTGATACCCAGGTGGAAAATTTGATAGGACATATGACCTTTAATTTACGCCACTTGATGAGCTCTTGTGCTACCAGGGCTTCATCCTTCAGGTTGAATTTCCTTTGTCTCTATCAGATGGAATTGGGTCCTTTAACTAGGGAAAATGCATTCTCAATTAAACCCGACTTGTAACCTCTAAGATCATATCTACAATATAGATCCTTCAACTTTTTTTATCCTTGCAAGAGGCTTCACTACTGACTGTCAATCTTTTGTTGTTTTTGACATCAAGCTCTTCACAATCCTTCAAAATTGTAGAGAAAATTTTCTTACCATTTCTTGTATCTTTGAGGAGATCTATCCCTAATGATGGATAGTCGAGAGCAGTCCTAGAATTCTATGCAAAGGAAAAAATTTTAATATCATCGCTCAAATTCACCAATTTTGAATTTTGTTAGAAAATTGAGGGTCGGGCAATGATCTACACTGCATCTTGCTTTGTCAGGTCATAAAATAATTCCAACTATGGTCTGATAAGAAATGCCTGATCAACAATGTTGTTTTGTGGTTCAGGATTCCCTTGTATATTGAAAGCTTCAAAACTCTCAATGAGATCCCATATCTTATGTATGTAAGATATTAGACATATATTATTGTATTTTCTTTCCCATGGATCTGGATTACTACTGATTCTAAATTTTTGATAGCTCATATCTTACTTGTGCCCATCTTCTTTGCTAGAATCAACTTGTGAATCAAAGCTTCATATTCATTATCATGGCTGGAGCATGGAAAATAAAAATGATAGTTTATGGGGTTTTTCAATTCCATTGGAAACATTAATCAAACACCTACTCTAGCAAAAATCTTACATTCGACATCATCAAAATATAAGGTCAAAAAATGATTATCAAATGAGTCATCAGACTTCTCCTGAATCTTCATTACTTTCAAAAAGACCTAATCCCCATCAAAAATTACATAGGTTCTTAGCCCCATAGCATGGAAATTTCCAAGTGGATCAAAATTAATGAACTAGTTGACCAAAACTTATTCTTTTGAAACCCACTCACTTGTATCTTCTTCTAAAACCCGCTCGCTTGTATCTTCTTCTAAAACCCACTCGCTTGTATCTTCTTCCTCTCTAGGAAGTTCTACACAATATCTCTCCCGCTGAAAAGTAGAGGTATCGGTAGCTTCAAAGGATAGATTTGCATCATCCACAATGTATTCAGGATGCAAATATTTGGATAGGATCTTCATCTTCGCATCGTGTTTGGTTCTGAATATCAGGTGGGACCAGTCAAGTGCCAAGTATCTGCCAAGCTTGGTGGTGAAATATCTTGATAGAAACATTCCAAAGACCAGTCAAATGTCTATTACTACCACTTCTTGTGTGACTGTTTAGCTTGGGCAGGAGAAAAGGGTCAAGGAAAGATCCTTTATCCAACCAATAGTCAAAACCTTCTTCTCCTCCAGTTGCATAATTCCCTTTTCAAGGGGTTCATACTTAACCTTTAAAGCATCTGCCCCTTGTTTTGGCATAATAGTTGTGCTAGCCCTTGAATCAATCATATTATTATGCAACAATTTGTCTCCTACTATAAGCGTTAAATAGAAAGGTGTGGGATTTGTTCCACTTACCTCTTTATCTTTTGTGTTTCCCATATCATTTTCATAATATATTTCTTTTGGAGCCTAGGAGGGAATCCTGGGTCTATCATTCCCACTTTGATTGCATGGCTGAGTTGCATTTTCCTACAAGCTTTTTTCTTCCACCTTTATTGCTTCTTGAAGTAGGGTTTTTTTCTCAAGAATTGATATGACATCCTATAATGATATATTGGCAGACACCTTCTTCAATTGCTTCACCACGTTAAGCATCCTAACTATTTGGGCCTTCGACTTAAATGGTGGTATTTCCTTTGTTTTTGGGAGAAAATGTTCTATCGTGATTGGTCTTGGTGTTTTTTGGTCTCCTTTTCCACCAATGGTATGTTATGTGGCTACGAAAAAGGTCGAACGATGGATGCCGAAGCCTAATTCTTCAGGGGGCAGTTAACATGGCTATAGATGTGGTAGAGCTTGTTGTACATATTCTCTTGTAAGCCTTCTTTTTGATCTTGTGTTATAATCCAATTGCACTTGTGGAAATCCAATCATCAGGGCTTCATTTTCAAACATAGCCTCATCCTCTTCCAACCATATCTTGGTTAGACGTAATGTCTAATTCCTAATCTAGGGACATCCCTTGCATTTGTGCTCTAAAACGAGCATTCTCCATTTTAGATGATCTCTACTCATCCGTATTTGGGATCATGCCCTTCTTTTTTTTGCAACCTTTTTTTGCATATTTCCCCTTGGGAAGTTTTAGTGGATATGGCTATCATTACACAGGAAGCACTAGACATTTTCATCTTTCACTAAATTGTTCTGACCCAAGACTAGCTCTTTATTCAAGCTACCCTTGACTGTTTGTAATGGCTTGGTGGTTGAAACTATTTGATTTACTGAGGACATCTGTTGACCCCCCTGTAGGGTCCTTGATATGAATTATCTTGATAAGGTGACTTTCCTCCACTGTAGGCTTGAGTGGTCATTTTTTAAGACATCACTTATTGTCGTTTGATAATGACCAATTCATTAGAATTTTTTTGCATGATACCCTTCATATCAACGATGTATGCCACCATCAAGAAAAGACTTGATGTTCTCACTTGAGCAACATGATACCTATTTGTAGACTGCAAGGTGACCAACTTTAATTTTGTTGTAGGAGTAGTTGGATTGGCTTCTTCCCAATGACCATCAAATATTTTTACAAATACTGGCATTAGTGGCTAAGGTGAAAGCTTCCTTGCATCAATTATATTATTCTCTTCGTGTACCGCCACTTTGTATGCATTGGGAAGGAAATCCCCTCCCATGGAGGTTATCATGACTTTGATATCTGGGTTAAAGGCCCTCAGATAGAACATGAACACCATTGTAGTTTGGGGTTGAGCAGTCATGGGGATTCTTTGCCAGGTCTTGTAGAACCTGGTGTTGAAGTTGCTCATGGATTCATGTAGAGCCCTCTTGATAGTGATTAGTTATTGTAGCAATGAAGAACAATCTCCTTTTTCTGAGAATTGTTCAAATAGGCACTATCTGAGCTAGTCCCAGGAAAGGATGGAACCCAAGGGTAGAGATTGATACCAATCTTGAGCCTTCCCCTTAAAAGAGGTAGCTAGCAATCTCAACACGATGCTTTCCTTTGATATGTTATGTACCTTGCATACCTCTGCTATATCTTGAAGGTGTTTGGAAGGGGTTTTGAAATCTTCTCTGAAGAATATTGGAATAGCCTTGAGGGCATTAGCAAGTATGGTAGGCCATCCATCTGGGGGTGTGGTAGGTTGTAGTGGACTACCACTATCCCATGTTACAAAATTTCTAGGAGCAGGGGGTGGTACATGAGCCATAGAGAGAAGATTCCTAAGAATCAAATATACAAGTAATCTTATTTAGAAGTTTAAGCCTCTAAGTGGAGTAGATAAGGCTCTAGATACTAGGCTTTGACTTCTCGCTGTATTACTCCTTATAGGTGATTAACAACCTATAATTCTCCTCCTTCTAGGGATTTAGGAAGGTAACTAAGAGTATTGGAAGTGACCTCTCGAGGATGCTCTTGTTAGGAATTTATTCACAAAACTTCCAATTTTCTTCATTAGCTTGATTCAAGAAATATTTATGACTTCTAATCAGGCATTTGAAAAAACTTTGGTCCCACTGGGCGTTCCAAAAAAAGAACTATTGATCATCAAAGCTTCCACTTCTCTGATAGTCTTATGGGAAATTCAAGGAGTGGGGGACAAATTGGATCTCACTAAACACCACTAACTTTTTATAGAAATATGACTCTTCTTTTGGGGTTTTGAGATAAGGGGAGAAGGAAATGTAAAAATAAAACATAAAAGGAGATGCACCAAAGCTTTTACAACATTTCAAACCCAAATCATTCCTATAATTGATATAAATAGACAAAAAATTCCACAACCCTTCATTGTTGGAAAGAGAACGAACAATAAAGGCTAACTTCTAGATCTTTCCGCAAATAGTGTTCATTAAGGTCTAATCAAACATAAAGATTTCTTATGGGTAAAAGAACAATATTTGATAAATCACATGAACTCTATCTCCCAATAAAGCATAGCACAACAAAATAACAAGTTTTAGAAAAACAAAGAAGTCTAATGACATAGCCTAATTTTCCTAAGCCACTATTATACCATACAAGCATACAACATATGAATCCAAAAATAACCCATCCAACTCTATAGAAAATGTCCTCAATCAGATAACTTTATAGGTGGTGCAAATAACCCACGATGAAGAGATGATGTGTCAACAAGGCATAAACTCTCAAGCTTGCAAATATAGCTCCCAAGAAAACGTCCAACAAGTAAACACGTGTCTCAAACCTTCTCCCGAAAGGAAGATGAAAGATCAAAGCTTTAAAGCCACCACATGGCACATTTCACATCTTTCCAATGATTTTATTTGAGTGTGGGTGCACCCAAAGCCAAAGACAATTATGCAAACCAAAAATAAAAATGACTGAGGCGGAAAAAATACTTCACAACTATCAATCAACAAGTTTTTTTTCTCTTTACATGTGTGATTGCAGATCTAGGTGTCTAGGAGCATGAAGGATCTTTGAATATTAGATTAAAATCTTGGAGAAAGTTTTTGGAGTTGTCCCCTCACTTGCAAGGTTTCTATTTTCAAAAAAAGGTCATCTATAGGTCTTAAATCAGGGTTTTACATTCAAAAACCAATTAGGAAGGACATAGCAGATATTGAAGACCAGATTCAAACCTTGAAGTACCACTAAACCATAACTAGACTCATACACTAGTCCTAGTGTATGAGTACCTATTTAGGTCATTTAAAATATTTTTGTAGTTTTAGAACCCTTTTTCGAGAAACCTATTTCAGACCAGGAACCCTGATCTTGGATGTATACACCCAAACTACCGTATGAGTCCCATTGTGCCAAAATTTCAAGTTATTGAATATTTCAAGACTCCATTCAAGCTCTTTTAGGTTTCTTGGTGCTCCTCTATAATTTTCTAGTTTTTTGTTCTAATTTATTTGCATTTATACTTCAATTAGTGAATTTTTTCTCATCACTTATTTCAATCATTAGATCTTACATTTCATACATTTTTCCAAGCCCTAGCTTGGTGGTGAGCCCTTCATTAATCTCTAAACATACCCTAGGATAACCATATTGCACTATCTTCTCTCATTCCATCTTTGGAGTGAGATATATGGGGTTTCCTTGAATGAAACCTGAGGGAAATAGGTCTAGGTCCCTAAACACCTAGTTTTTGTTCCACCTCGCAAGGGGTGGAACACCTATTTCTATTGTTTCACCTAGATCTAATATCATCTTGAAGTGTTGTAATTTTAGATAATTTGGCATAAACAAGTATACATACATGGTTATTTCACATAATTTCTTCAAACAAGAGCTAGCAATTTTGAGTCAAGCATCCTAAGAGTTGACACGAGCATTATAGAGTATTCAAGAGTATTCAAAAAGGAATTCAAGGGCATACTTCTTCATCATTTATTGCAGCAATAGAGATCCATCATTTTTTTAAAAGGCTTGATGTATCATGCATGTGGCATTATATTTCACCAAGAATCATGATCAAGATCTACATCCATTGATTACACTTCATGCTTGTTTGGTGATCTACAATATTTCAAATAAGGTTCTATTGTTCCATCTTATGTTTCATGTTACATCTCATTCATGCTTCATTTCTCATTAAGGTTTGATTACCAAAATAAGGTTTGACCAAGGAAATCCCCCATTTCCTAACAAAACAACATTTTTATCTTCTTTGATGTGTGATTGCAAGTTTATAGGTTGAAGAAAAAGTGGATTTGAAGCCTTTATATGTACCAAGATTGCAAAGTTTTAAAATTTTCAAACTTTGTCATAAAAATTTGTCAAGGCTCATAGAAACTCAGATCTAGAGCAAGGTATCCAATATATTTACATGAAACTAGTGGGAAAGTGCTTATCTGATCCATCTTTAGAGGCTCACAAAGTTTCACTTTAGAATTCTACTCCTAGCAAACTCTACAACAAAATGGGACACTTTGCAACAGTCTAGGAGTGTGAATCCCAGTATTGCATTTTTACCAAATTTTAGTGGATCTAGATCAATCATTGAGAGATTCCAAGTTTTGCTCAAAAACCTTAGACTAGGACTAAATCACCGATTTTGGCATATGAGTCCCAATACTCCTTAAAAGAAACAATTTTCAAGGTTTTTAGGCCTTGATTATCATCTTCATTTCTCTAGGTACTTTTTTTTATTCTATTTACCAGTGTGATTACATGTTTTCAAATTACATTTTATAGGTCATATAGCTAGATTTGCATATTGCATTAATTTCCTTCTTTCTAAGCATTTTCTTAGTGGTGAACACAATCATTAATCACACTTAAGGAAACCATCCTAACCCTAGTCCATTCCTCAATTAATTCAATGTGTTGAGCGATCTTGGTTTCCTTTAATGAACTAGAGTGAAATAGGTCCTTTAGTTCCATTTCCTAAGGTGGGACCATATTTCCTTGTGTTCATTTTGTAAAAGAGTTTGTCAGTCTAGGGAGTCCTTGCACCCCTATTAAAGCTATTTGTATCTAAGGGTTATTTTTGGATTGTTAGATTATCAAATCGATAAAGCATAAAATCCAAAGCTATCAAGAACAAATGAAACTAAAATAATTGAAACTAGTATACCTGTCACTCATTGAAGCCTCCATGATTTACCTTCATAGCACCTTCTAACTTGTTGATTGATGTGTTGCCCTCAGATTCAATGTGCGAGCAATCTGAAAACAAAGACTAAGTCCTACACAAGATTTGAAGGATTTAGATTGTCTAAAATGAAATCGAGTATCTATGCCTATGACAGAATGAATCTAATGCCTAAGAAAATTATGCCAAAATCACTAATAAAAATGCAAGTATATGAATATTTCTAAATGTCTAAGCATTTAAGCATCCAAGCATAATTGAAATTGTGAGCAAAATTTACATTTTATAGAAAATGCAATTTTGGATGGATGGATGAGATTGAAAGTTGGTGAAAGCCTAAAATCAGAGGATGAGATTTAATGTGACAATCCCTAATTAGGGTTAGGGAAAAATTATTAAATGAGTGTTCAAGATGTCATTTGAGAAGATCCAATCGGCGGTGGAGAATAAATGAGATAATTAGTCAGAAAAATAAAGATTTTTGAAAATCAAGAAGATAAAGACTACTTGATTTATGAGATTCAAAAAATCAAGAAGATAAGATTTGAACTAAAGATCAGATTTGGAAAATCAAGAATCTACTGGATTGCTTGATTTTTTGAAGAATATTACCATTTTGAATTAAATTAATTCAAAATATGGATTTTGTGTGATAATAAATAATTAATTTTTAAATTATTTACTAAAATGAACTGACAGTCAGGAATGTAAGATCATTTAAAATAATTTCATTTATTTAAAATGAAGGAAATGTTAATTTTTGACTATTAAATAATTAAAGATAATTATTTAATTTAGAAGATATGATTAATGATTAAATAAATTAATAAACTCATTTAATGTTGAGAATTAGTTACATTAAATCAGGAAGAAATAAATGAAGAAATGTAATTAAATAAATTAAGAAATTTATTTAATTAGGGGAAGACTTAGACAATTAATGACATATTTAATAAACAAATAAAATTTATTTATTTAATAATCATGAAGAATAAAATGACATAAATTAATTAAATAATTATGAATTATTTAATTAATAGTCAAATGTGGACCAAGGACATAATTAAGATGTCATAATTATGCTAAGACAAAAGTGGTAAAAATAGAGGTTGCAGGCCTATGCCATTTTAAGTGTCTACATTTTTCCCCTCTTTAACATAATGTAGCATGTCACATTGTGACAAAGAAAATAAGTCAAAAATATGACCAAGTGCAAAATTATATGAGGAAGAAGGATGAGGAGGGTAGCGGTATGCCCCCTTGAGTGGACAATTGGGTTCCAAGAACATGGGTGTGCTCTCAAAATTGATGAGAAGACTAGAATATGAAGAGAAAAAAATGTTAATGCAAAAGATATGGATGATGATATGGGTGCAATGCCTATATGAGATGGGTGAGAGAAGATGACAAGACAAAAGGAGATGCATGTTAGTTCCTAGAGAAAATCTTTCAAAACATTACCATAGGACTTTAATATTTATTGCTCTTAATCATCATTGGGCAGATTATTGTAATGGCCAACAAACACCATGATATGACATAGATCAAGGTGTGCAGGGTCGTACCATCATGTAAGACAAGTAGTTATAGACAAGGATGATCATGACTCATCTTAAGAGCACAATTTCCCCAGTCTTTTTGTCACAATCAACCACAGACAAGAAAGACAAGGCATGAAACATCATTGCTCCTCTAAATCTTGTCATCGGGAAATCCTTGAGGAACTAGCACCATGACTGCCAAAAAGATAAGACAAGAAAATAAATACAAATCATGAAACATCGTTGCTCCTCTAAATCCTGTTGCTAGGACATCCTTGAGGAACTAGCAACATGATTGTCAAAAATACAAGACAAAACAATAAAGACAAATCATGAAACATTATTGCTCCCCTAAATCCTATTGCCAAGATAGCCTTGACGAACCACTAACATGATTGTCAAAAAGACAAATCAAGAAAATCATCATGATACATCATTGCTTCTCTAAATCCCATTATGAGGACATCATAAAAAAACTAGCAACATGATGAAAAATCAAACCAACCATCATGATACATCGCTACTTCTCTAAATACCATATCAAGACATTGTTGAAAAACTAGCAGCATGATGAAAAATAAAAACCAACCATCATGATATGTCGCTGCTTCTTTAAATCCTGATGTCAAGACATCGCAGAGAAACTAGTAAGTTAATCATCATGAGATGTCGTTTCTTTTCTAAATCATGTTGTCAATACCTTGCTAAAAAACTAGTAACATGATGAAAAATCCAAAGACAATATAAGAAAATCATGATACATCACTGCTTTTCTAAATCCCATTATCAAGACCTCACTGAAAAAATAGTAACATGATGAAAAATCCAAAGACAAGTGCCAAGTGTTTGCCAAGTGTGTCTGAATGCCAAGTGTTTTGATGCCAAGATGTAAAGTTTGATGATGTCGAGATGCTAGGGTGTCAAGGTTTTGATGATGCCAAGTTGAAGAAATGCCAAAGATTGTCAAATTCATAAAGGACACATCCTGAATGATGTCGATGTCAAGAGGATTGATCCTTAAATGTCAAAAGGATCCCTCAAAATTCCAAATGACAGGGACAGTGATGATGCCTAGTAAAGACACATCCTAAGGCATAAATGACAGATTTTGTTCTTCAAAAGGACACATCTGGAGAATACTGATGTCAAGAGGAGTGATCCTTAGATGTCAAGAGGATCCCTCAAAATGTCGAATGACAATGACGATGCCTAGGAAGGACACATCCTAAGGCATGAATGAAAAAGGTTATCTTTTAGAAGGACACATCTAAAAGATAACCAAGAGTTGACAGTTTGACAGGTTATGATCATTTGACTTGTTTTGACTGAGTTTGACTTGTGTTGACCATATGTCAATTTTTTTGACATGCTAATGTGATTGTCATGTTTGAATAAATGATTGCCATACTTTGTTTTAGGAGTTTTCCAGTTTGGAAAATGATTAGTCTTGACTTGAAGACTTTTGATGTGTGTGCCAGTGTAATGCCATGAACCCTAATGGACTAACCTAGTGCGGCCTCAAGGGATCATTGATAGATGGCCTTTCCTATGTTATACACTCATAGACCTTGTAGTTAGACATGACCAATGACTTTGTCTTGATGACCAAATATTGCACCATGATTTTATTTTTGACAAACCTAAAAGGATTGACCTAATGTCTCAAGGACTCAAAAATGAGTCTTGCCTACGTAGCCAATGCACAAAGACAACATAGTTCGAATGAATGACAAAGACTTGACTAAAATGATGGAAATAATGAAATGTGACTTTATTTTGCATTATTCAAGCAGTTTGACATTTATTGTGGTTTTCTTTAGGATGTCTTTCAATTTTTAGTTCTTTCTTCAAGACGTTTTGTGATGTTTTTGTCTCTTTTTAGGAATTTTTCTGATTTTTAGGTCTTTCTTTAGGACATTTTATGATGTTTTTGTCTTTTTTTAGGACTTTATATAATTTCCATGCAATATACGATATCCACTACAGTCACATGATCAAAATTTGCCCCTAGTTAGGTCCAAGACTTAGCCAATTTTAAAGTAGATGAAGAAGAGATATGCATGCGATACTAGATGGATAGTATAGAGGACTTGATGTCAACCGTTTATCAACCATGAGAGGAAGGGTATGATGTCATGGTGACTGTCATGATAAAGACAGAAAATGTGTTCCATCCTAGGCCTAGGAAGATGAAGTAATAGTAGATGGTCGAGCAATGATTGATTACGCATGGTGCCTGTTTGCCAAGTTTTCACCATGGTACTTATCCAAAGCGTATGTTTGCCAGGTTTTCACTGTTGAACGAATTATTTTTCTTTACTATTTTTGTCATTTTCTTATTGTTTTGGTGCCGCCAACACGCTTGTTTGCCAGGTTTTCACTAGGGAAACAATTTTTTACCATTTTTATTTTTTATTTTTTTATTTTAAGGTTTTCAACTCGATCTTCTGATGCTATGCGTATAAATTTTAGAGATTTAAACTATTGATAGGCTCTATCACTTGTTCACCATCTAGAGTAGCTAGTTGATATGCTCTAAAACCAAAAGAAGATACGATGATGTAAGGACCCAACCAGTTTGGTTCAAAATTTTCCTGATTTTCTCTATCAGCTTGGTTCTTAGGGTTCTACATGAGGACTAAGTTGCCAATGTCAAATTTCCTAACCATGAATTTCATATTGTTACTAGGACAAAGATGATTTTGATACACTTGTAGATGGTTCAGGAATTTTTTCCTTCTTTCCTCTAACATCTCCAACTCGTGCAGGCGTGACTGTCTATACTCCTCATCATTAGTTAAACCCTTCATGGAGACTCTTAAGGATGGAATTTCAACCTCGATGAGAAAGATGGCCTCAGCTCTGAATACCAGGCCAAATGGAGTGGCTCTTGTGGGTGTACGAATGCTAGTGCGGTAAGCCCACATAGCAGGGTTGAGTTGAATATGCCAGTCGCAACCAACATTGTTGACAATCTTTCTCAAGATTTTAATAATGGTTTTATTTGACGCCTCATCTTGACCATTTCCTTGTGGGTAATATGAAGATGAAAAATGGTGTTGGATGTGAAATCGCTCACATAACTCACAAACATCTTAGTTTTTAAATGAACATTCGTTGTCAGTGATGATGGATTGCAGAAGGCCATATTGGAAAATGATGTAGTTAAGAATGAATTTGGATATTTGTTTGTCAGTTATGTATGTGAGAGGGATGGCTTTGATTAACTTCATGAAATACTTAGTGGAGGTGATGATGAATTAGTGGCCATTTGACAAGGTAGGATGAATCTTATCCACGAGGTCGAGTCCTCATTGTGCGAAGGGCCCAGGGCAAGTGATCGACTGAAGCTCCTATGTTGTAGCATGGATCAAATCACTTTGGATCTAGCATTGATGACAAGTCCTGACATATGGGTATGTGCAGGATCATGATGGGCCAAAAAGTGGCAATATGATGGATATTTGTAGGGTATGTGGCTGACAACTTTTTTTTACCCAAAATTGATGAAATGAAAAGGGCTTTTAAAGGAGATTCTCAACTTTCCACCAATATAAATTATTCTTTACTTTGAATTTAATAAATTATTATTATTCATTTTCTATTTGAATTATGACTAAAGTCCTGATTGATAGGTTGATTGAAATTTTTTTATAGCTTTCAAACAGTATCACATTTTTTGGAATCTAAAACATGTATCACATTTTATGCTTTGCATAATATAGGATTAAAAAAAGAAAAATTGAATTTCATGAAGTTTTGACCAAGTTAAGGTGGTCAGACATACGAGTTTTTATATTTTTTAAAAGTTGTAACAAAAAATTCATAATTAATTTACTTGGAAATAATTACAAAAAAATATGCATTACATCTAGACATGAGTCCTCTACTTATGTCTAAAATATTATTAAAAAAATATTATTATTTTATTGTGGTTAGGGTAGTCAAACAGACACCTACTTCTTACTTTTTCCTTAAAATTTAAGTACTACTACATTGAAATTTCAAATTTTCACTAAATAGATTTTTTTTTTTAAAAAACCTAGTAGTTTAGAAACTACATTCAATTTTCTACAGATTCTATTCTTACATATTTTTGAAATAATCGAGATAACTTATTCAAATTTTTACATCAAGTTTTCCTAACTCTGATTTTTCTCAATTTTTTGCCACTTAAGGGCCTATTTTTTCCATGATGATCTTGCACATACCCATATTCTAGTGCATCTTTTTCAATAGTCGACTAGTAGAACCCAAGTCTCGTTATCTTCTTCGCCAGAGTAGGACCACTTGAATGAGACCCGTATATACCCTCATGTACTTCGTGTAAGGTTTTATGTGCTTCGTTGGTGTCAAGACATCTAAGGAGGGTGTCGTCAGAACTATGATGGTAAAGGGTGTTGTTGATGATGGCATATCTTGTGGATTTTTGGATAAAGGACTTCCTCTAGTTACTGGACAAATTAGGTGGAAGGGTTTGGTACTTAAGGTAGTCATGAATATTTTGGTACTAGGGAGAATCGGGACCAACAAGTTCGCAGACCATCTCTGTCTTCAGAATGTCATAGACAAGGATCAACTATTGTTCTATTAGGAATTCCAGCTAAGGCATATTGCTTAGAATATTGAGGAGAGAGCCTATTATAGCCATGGAATTTTATGCTTTGTTTTGTGTTCTTAGAACTTGTTCAAAAGTCACCATATGAAAATACATTTGAAAACCGGTAAACATTCATTTGTAGGGCATGAGTTTCTCATCCTTTGTGTCGTAATCATCATTAACCTGGCTGATGACTAGCTAAGAATCCCCATAGACATGTAGTGTTATAATTTTCCATTTTATTGCCATTTTAAGTCCTGTAACCAGTGCCTTGTATTCTGCCACATTATTTGTGCATGGGAAAGCTATGTGGAAAGACTTAGGAATGGAGTCTCCTTGAGGGGTGATGAATAGGATTCCTGGCCTCAAGCCATGATTTGTGTGTGATTCGTCAAAGTAGAGTCTCCAAGGTGACTTAGGTTCCGTATGGAATATCGACTCATCTGGAAAATCTACCACTAACAGGTGATCACTTTGTAAAGGTGCATCCACCAGCTAGTCTGCTATGACTTGTCATTTTATTGCCTTTCTTTCTACATATTGAATATCATATTCACTTAGAATCATGACCAATTTTTTCAGACGTCCTATTAATGCTGCTCGACTTAACAAATATTTGAGGGGGTTGATCTTTGCTACTAGTTGTGTCTGATGGCTTAACATATAATGTCTTAGCTTCTATGCTACAAATACCACGACTAGAAAAGACTGTTCAATTGATGTGTAGTTTAGGTCTTACTCGACCAATGTCTGACTGATGTAGTATATAGCTCTTTCCTTCTATTCTTGGTCATTATGTGCTAGTAATGCCCCTAGTGTTGAAGTAGTGGTAGAGATGTATAATATCAAAGGCTTTCCTTGAATGGGAGGCATAAGGACTGGTGGCGACAATAGGTAATCTTTTATTTGCTGAAAGGATTCTTGGCATTTATCTATCCACACAAAGGGGATACCTTTGCGTAGAAGATATTGGAATGTCTGACATTTGTTAGCCAAATGTGCTATAAATCATCGGATAGATTGCAGTCTACCTTGTAGGGTTCTGAGTTCACTAATTCCTCTAGGAAAAGGCATTTCTATGATGGCTTTTAATTTTGTTGGATTCACCTCAATACCTCTTTGAGAAACTATGTATCCCAAGAGTTTTCCCGATAATACACCAAAGACACATTTCTTAGGATTTAGCTGAACTTTGAATTCTTCTAGTCTCTTGAAAATTGTGTCTAACACCTTCAAATGATCCTTTCTTGTTACCGATTTAGCTAAAAGGTCATCTACATAATCTTCAATTATTTTATTCATCATTTCATGAAAGATTGTGGTCATAGCCCTCTGATATGTGGTGCCTACATTTTTAAGACCAAATGGCATGGCATTCCAATAGTATGTACCCCAAGGGCAAGTGAAAGTTGTTTTATGCTAGTCTTCGGGGGAAATACAAATCTGATTATAGCTAGAGAAACTATGCATGAGGGACAACATCTCATATCCTACTGTGAAGTCAACTATGATATCAATATTTGATAAAGGAAAGTCATCTTTTGGGCATGCCTTATTTAGGTCTCTAAAATCTATGCAGATGGTTATCATCCCATTTGACTTTGTAACTAGCACCAGGTTAGATATCCATTTAGCATAATCAATAGACTATATGAACCCAGCGTCTAGAAGTTTCTTCAACTCAGCCTTGACCAATAGAGTGACCTGAGGATGCATTTTGCATAACTTCTATTTAACTGGTTTGGCATTAGGCAATAGTGGCAGATGGTGCAGAACCAGTTCTAGGTCTAATCCTGGCATGTTCGCATAGGACCATGTGAAATTGATTTTATGGTCAGCAAAGAATTTGTGAAATTCCAGTTTCTCTTCCTCAGTCAGGGATGCTACAACGAGGACCTTTTTGGGATATTTTTCTATTGATATGTTGTCTTCCATGGTGTCTTCTATAAGCATAGCTGATTTCTCTTGAGTTATGGGAAGAAAGTCCAGTCCTCTATTTTTGGGCACCTGAGAGAGGTTTTCACCTGTAGATACATCCTTTGTTTTTTACTTTTTTGTCTCAGAAGGTGCCTTTCGGTTTTCACCTAAACACATTTCATTTTATTTTATTTTTATTTTTAATTTTGCAACTAGAGGATGGAGCAGTCTCACCGAAGTAGGCTGCACAATCTAGGTCAATGGAAAATCCTGCCTTTTGATCACTACTAGGTATGCCCTCACATCATCCCATAAATTTTGCAATAGCCACATCGTTCTGAAAGGTGTCTAGGACTGGCGGGCCGTGTTGGTCCCAATCGATTAATTATGGATACTAAAAGGAAATTCCATCGTCAGTGTTGGTGAATTGAGGGGGGGATGTGGAAAGCATGCAGACAGATTCAGAGATATTGTAGATGAAATTATCATCATCCAATTCCACATCAGACTCTATCCAATATGCCCCTTCACTTGTTTCATTTTTGTTGTCAAAGTAAGGGGCGAATGACTGAAAGTCATTGTTGTCTACGTTATCTAGAAATTCACGTGGTGGGTCTTGTATGTAATGGGGAAGGGAGATGGAACTATGGCTATTTGGTGTCCGATCAATTTTAAATGTTTTCCAAAAAAATTGTTCAAAGGTAAGCTCCCCCATTTTGACAAACAAATCATCGAGGCAACAATCACTTAAGGATCTTTGAGAGCCAAATTTCCACTCTTCGGAGTCAGTTTTGGTGAAGGTTTCCTTAGTGGTCTCGAAACTTTCCAAAGCATGCACATGCTCACTTGAAAGCCTAGTGGTATGTCAGTCATCATTGTTGGGAAATCCATACCCTAATCCAAGATACTTTGGTATTTTGAAAGATTATATGGGCTCTCTTCATCCAGTTTTATTTCTACCTAGGCCACTAGTTCCATCGTAGCCTTTAGCCTTCATCATGTCATATCCCTTTCCATATTTCTTAATTGGTAATGGGGGTAGTTCGGCCATATCTTTATAGATCCATCTTGTAATATCAAGCAGGTCCTCATTACTTATGTATCCCCATTTTATGAAAACCGTTTTTGGTGGAACTTTAAAAAATTTCTTGGGCTCCATTCTAAAACATGGTCAGCCATAGACCTTCAGAGACTTGGGTATTGTTGTGATGCTATATTTTTTATGTAGTTTGAATTCTCCATAGCCTAGGTCATGGATCTTGATATTGGGTTCATCCTTAGGAGGTGTGGAAGATGGTGGTGTAGTGGAGGATGTGGACGGAGTGGACGTGGAAGATGATGCGAGTGTGGATGGGTCAATGCATTTAGAAGAGGAGCTCGAAGCTTCTTGGTTAATAGGAACTCAGTTTGTACAAATACCTCTTAGGTTGGTACAATATTGAAAAGGGTTGGGGTCTCCATATATAGTGATTTATGTGCCATCAAATGGAAATTTTAAGCATTGGTGATATGTGGATGGAACGGGTTTTAAGTCATGAATCCATGGGCGGCCGAGCAAGATGTTGTAAGGTAATTCTAGATCCAGGACCTGGCAAGTTCTATCCATAATGGCTGGTCCTAATCTGATAGGAAGAGAAATAACGCCTTGTGAAGAGCGTTCTTCATCATCATATGCTTTAATGACTATACTCTTTGTAGGGTCCACACATGCATCAAAAAATCCTACAGCCTTAACAAGTTTCAAGGAGCATATGTTCAATCCTGCTCCACCATCTACTAAAACTTTTATGACCTTGTGCTTATGGATGAAAGTTTCAATGTGTAATGCATCATTATGGTTAGTCTTAGGTGACGAGTAGTCTTGATTAGAAAGGGTGACATGGTGAGGCATATTGAGGTATCCCACCATGGTCTCAAACTAATTAACATCAATATCCTTAGGGACTGATGACTCTTGTAGGGTTTTATCCAGTATAGCCTTATGCGTGGATTAGCTGCAAAGCAGCTCAAGTATAGAAATTTGTGTGAGAGTTTTTCCAAGTTGGTTGATAAGGTTAAATTGACTCTTGGGTTTCCATTGCTTTGTGATCAAGGTGGGTTGTGATTGTTTAGGAGATGGACCAAGTATGGTGATTTTAGGTTTCCTAGGAGGAGGCGGGCCAGCTATGGTGATCTTGCCACTTTGAGTAGTAGCATTGGATTGGGGTGCTCTCTTAACTATAATGGTATTGACACATTCATTATCAGTTTACATATTGTTTATAGTGGTTCCACCAGAATAGTCATACTTGGCGTGGGAAAAATTGGCTTGATTATTGTTTATCTTTGGACCTAACATGGAAGCATTATTAGAACCATGGTCTTCCAGTGGGTTCTTATGAATGGTATGATCTAAATTAGAGGAAAATTATAGTCCACCTACCTCAATGATATGATTCTCAATAAGGTCTTGTACCATATTTTTCAATTGTCGACAAGAAGAAGTTTTTTGTCCTTTTTCCTGATGATAATTGCAAAAAGCATTATCATCCCACCATGCTGGTTTGAATTGTCCTGGGCCATATGGTTTTGGTTCTTGAAGTGTGATGACACCATTCTGAGGGAATTTCTAGAGGACTTCCTCAATGGGATCACCCAAGGGAGTGTATGCACGACCTCTGGGGAATTGTCTCATCTAATGGTATTGTCCTTGATTATTTTGGCAACTTTGGTTGTTTGGGGGGAAATTGGTAGGGGGTGTCGATATCGTTGTTGATTTGTTTGGCGGTTGAACCCCTTTTAGAGCCAGTACAAGACCCATAGTGTTTACGGCCTTAGTGTCAACAACACCATCATTTGTAATGTCTTTTTTTTTTCTCCAGTACTTATTTTTTTCAGTGGGAGGATTTGTGTTTGTGTTTTTAGGACCGTATCTTAGATCTCCTTTTGCAATAACGACTTTCTCAATCTGGACCCCTTTTTCGACTAGGTCCATTAAGGTTGTCCAACAATGTACTTGTAATGTATATTTTAAGGGTCCTAGAAGTGTTTGAATGAACATGTCCACCTTTTCCTTTTTGGGTATGTCGATGTGACACCAACTAGTTGGACTTATCCATTTTTGAAAGAATGGGATGAATGTTTCACCAGCATCCTCTTGCGTGAGATTGCATAAGCTAGTAATAGAGGTGTCCATGTCAATGTTTTATGCATAATTTTTTATGAATTTGTGTTTAAGCTCATCCCATGTTTGGATATCCTTTTGAGTGGAGAACCATTCAAGGGTAGGACCTGAGAGACTTTTAGAAAATACTCTCATCAAGTATGTTTTTTCATAGGCGATGCCCATACAATTGGTTGCAAATTCTCAGACATGTTCGATAGTGTTTTTATTTCCTATGTACTTGGTAAAATTAGGTGACATATATCCCGTAGGAAATGGTGGCATGTATAAGTTCATGCCAGCAGGATATACAGATAGATCATGAATATGAAACTACTGATTTCTTATCGAATATCTGTATATTTTCTATGGTCTTCTCTAGAACCATCAATTTTTCTTGTAAGGCATCCATTATAGGGTCATTTGTGGTCCCATACATAGGATTGATTGGTACACCATAGGTCCCCTTTTTTGTGAGTGGATGTTGACATGTTGTTGTGGCATGTATGATGTGTTCGGATTTGCGTGTTGTTGGTATTGAAAGTTTGGATTGGGGGTATGTTGGTGAGTATGAATATGGGATGAGTATGTTGGGATGTGTCCCCCAGCCATTTGGGCGATATTTGGGGAATATGGTGACCATGAAATTTTGATGTGTGAATGATGCCATAGGTTGTGTTTGTTGACTACCTTGTCCAAATTGTTGGGTTTAGACAAGGGGAATGGTCATATTTTTTCCTTGGGGGGTGATGGCATTGGACTGTGTTGACGTGTTAACATTTTGTTGTTGTCCTTGAATAAAGATATGCCATTTACCTCCGCCCAAAGGATTTTGTGAGATACTAATGAGAGGATATGATGAAGGTGTACTCAGGGTACTAGATGTAGTTGTCAATGGAGGATTGGTATGGCTTGATGATGCCCCTATGGCATTTACCATAGTGGTAAAGAGAAGATTGGAATAACTTTCCCATACTATCGAGGAGCCAAAGGTGGTTCCAACCGAATTGTGACGGTGTTGTGGATATTGTGAGCACTGTGATAGATTGTGATCCTCCAATGGATGTAGCATTTATTGAATTGGAGTTTTTTGGAATGTTGGAGGTAGCACTCATGGTTGTTGTGACATTTTGCGAGGTAGCATCAAAAAAGGTATTGCTCGTAGTGTTTGGAGGTTGACCACTATGTGACATGTTATGCACGTTGTTGACATTAGGGTTAGGAGATGTTGATCTCAACATGTTAATGTTGAATCCATGGGGTAACTTAGCTCCTTGACTTAAGAGTATGGCCAAATATCTATCTCTATCATATAGGACCATCTGTTCCACGAATTGGGAAACCTCTGAATCTTCTGCTGCTACCTCTAGGTTTTCCTCAAGTATTTGTCCGTATTCATCCTTACATAAGAATGGTTCAAAGGGACTGTTTGATGAGGATGGTATGGTTGTGAGAGGTTGATTATTTGTGTTGCCAAATGGGCCATCAAATGTACAATTTGGGTCATATGTGTGATTGTTAACATTGGAAGTGGAGTTTTGTCCAAAATTTTCCATTTATCGTTTCTATCTTTCAAGTCTAGTTCCCACCATAGAATGAGATTGCTCAAATGAAAATTATGAGAATGACAACTAAATGCGAGGATGATGCTAGCCTATGCTTTTTTTTTGGTTTGTGTAACTGAGGGTAAATTTCTAAGGTTTGAGGTTAGTAATGATTAGATCAATAATAAAACCCAAATAAGTTATGAAGCACAAAGATAGCAAATAATAACGAAACAATTATACCAGATTCGTGAAGCTTCCCTGAATCACCTCCATAGCACCTCCTAGCTTGCAGCGTATGATTGATGCCCTCAAACTGAGTGTGTGAGCATTATGACTATGACATTTTCCTATGAAATTTTTGAAGGATGGAAATAAAATTATGCCTATGCCTATGACAATGATAAATGACTATATAATGCCTATAATAATGAAGTGGTGCCTAAATTATGAACAAAATTGTCATTTTATAGAAAACACAATTTTGAATGGACGAATGAGATCAACCTTTGACAAAAACCTAAAATCAGAGGACAAGATTTAATGTGACAATCCCTAATTAGGGTTAGGGAAAAATTCTTAAGTGAGTGGTCAAGATTTCATCTGAGAAAATCATATCAGCGGTGGAGAAAAGATGAGATAATTAATTTCAAAAATAAATATTTTCAAAATTAAGAAGATAAAGATAACCTGCTTTGTGAGATTTGAAAAATCAGATAAAAGATGGACTGAAAAGCAAATTTGATAAAATCAAGAACCTTCTTGCTTTATTTGACTTTTGGAAGAAAGCTACCAATTTGAATTAAATCAACTCAAAATATCAATTTTGTGAGACAATAAATAATCTTTTTTAGATTATTTACTAGAATGAAGTGATAGTTAATAAAACAAAATCATTTTAAATAATAAATTGATTTAAAATGATGGAAATGTTAAATTGAGTAATTAAATAATTAAAGATAATTATTTAATTTTAGAGGATTTTGACTAATAATTAAATAAATTCATTTAATTATGGAAATTAGTGACATATTGAATAAATAAATAAAATTTATTTATTTAATAATCATGAAGATTAAAAGGAAATTAATTAATTAAACAATTATGAATTATTTAATTAATAGTCGAATGTGGACCAAGGACATAATTAATGTCATAATTATGCTAGGATGAAAGTGGTAAAAATAGAGCTTGCAGGCCTAGGTCATTTTTAAGTGTCTACATTTTGCCCCTCTTTGTCATAATGTAGCATGTCGCATTGTGACAAAGAATATAAATCATAAATGTGCCCCAATGCAAAATACGATTAGGAAGAATGATGAGGAGGGTAGCGGTATGCCCCCTCGAGAGGACAAACAGGTTCCAAGATCACGGGCGTTCTCTCGAAATGGACGAGAAGACTAGAATATGAAGAGACAAAAAAAATGTTAGTGCAAAAGATATGGATGATGAAGATGCAGACTAGATGAAAAAATCCTTCAAAACTTGTAGTAGGACTTTAATATTTATTGCTCTTAATCATCATTGGACAGCAAAAATGATACAAATGGACATCAAACACCATGATATGACATAGACCAAGGTGTGCCATTAATATTTCGAATGGCTATCTTGTGTTTGAGTTTGACTACATCTGACTTATTTGACTGATGCAACGATTGTGACAAATGTCATGATTTTATTTGGACCAACCTAAAAGGACTGACCTAATGTCTCGGTGACTCGTCAACTAATGGCCTTGCCTACGTAGCAAATGTGCAGAGACAATGTAGTTTGACAATGACATGGACTGACTGACATGGATGACTTTGACTCCATTTTTAGGCTTTTGAAATTGATTTGGATGTTTTTGTGTTTTTTTTCAGGACATTTTTATGATGTTTTTGTCTTTTTTTAGGACATTTTATGATGTTTTTGGTGTTTCTTTAGGACATTTTATGATAGTTTTGTCTTTTTTAAGGACATTTTATGATATTTTTGTCTTTTTGTTGTTTTATGATTTTTTTTGGATTTTGACATTTAAGAGGATCGTGACAAATGCATATGACTGATGCCTACACATGAGAATCCAAGGACAAACATGATTGTGCCCCTAATCAAGCTGAATACCAGTTGACAGGTGATAACAACATTGTTTGATGTGGGAAGGATGCATCCCAAAACAACATGAGGATGATGATGATAATGTTACGAAAGTATGGAGGTCTACAGCTGTGCCAGGAACACAGTCAAATAAAATTTTGGATAATGTGCTTGTATGGATTAGACTCGTTGCATTTGGAATGACTTGGTTAGGACTAGATGGGATGATGATTATCCTTAGACCATTTGATAAGGGAAATCCAAGATAGGTGACAAGCATGACAGGATAGGGGGTGGCCTTGGTAAAAGATGGGAGACATGAGACTAATGAAATTGTCATATGATTTTCAAGGATTATGTCATATAAGGACAATAAGACTGACGGTCAATGACATCATGTTTCATGAATCGTGTATGACCGAAGGATAGACATGTCAAGCATTTTCCCAAAGCATGATTTATGTGTGCCAGTTTTATGTCAAGATCGAAGTAAGTGGGAAAAATGTGTGGAAATGATAGGGATTAGATGGATTCCAATGTCATGAGGAAGGCATGGGAAAATGAGACGACTTGCCCCCAAGTATAAAATTCCATATAGATAATTTATTTTACACATGATGCTTGTTTGCCAGGTTTTCATCATGGTACTTATCTAGGGCACCTGTTTGCCAAGTTTTCACCATTGGATGAAATTTTTCTCTTTACTATTTTCTTGAATTTTTTTATTTTTTATTTTTTTAATTTTTTCTTTTTGGTGTCGCCAAGATGCCTGTTTCCCAGGTTTTCATCAGGGTGACAATTTTTTATCATTTATCATTTTTTTTGTATTTTTGAAATTTGCAGATAGCCTGGATGCTTTAGATGACCACTAACTATTTTGAATCCACTGATGGTGCCAATATAGAGACTGGTGCCATGATATGCCAATAATGACCATGCTGAAGGAGTTGTCTTGGCAAGATCATAGTGCTTGTATACAACTAATCGATTTCATTGTGATCCTTTCTGATACTAGAGTTGGCCTTATCAAAATACGCACATCACAATAGAGTGCTATGAGAGTCCTTGTGGTAAAGAGTTGTTGCCATGATGTGATGGATTTGTGACATGGGATTTTTGGACTTTAGGTGAGATGTAGGATTATGGCGGATGATGGTAGATGTGGAAAGGTTGTTTGGACATTTTGCTGAATCACTTTTTATTTTCCAAACTTGGGATGGTGGATGACGAATTTTAGAATTTTGAGTGGGATGATGTTTGGAACCAACACTTTTATATGCCTTGCTTGATGACCATTTTGAAGGAGGTGGACATCTATTATATGTGGGCATCCTCTTGTATTGTGGCTCCACATTGTGACTGACTTTTTCTTTTGACATATTTTCTTTGCTTGATCCATTTGTCTTTGGGATCCATTTTAATTTCATTTTTCCACTTGTCTTTTTGTTTGATTCAATGGCCTTTGACATTTGATTTGTATGACTTTCATCTTTGTTGGTTCCAAAGGGAAGGTTTATTTATGATGGAATGACAGTTCATGGTGTGGGTGGAGGGGGTGTTGGCAACAATCTTATGACAAGGATTTCTCATGGACTCCATTTTGACATTTGTATCTGAAAAAAGTTGCCTCCAGTATTGAGGAGGTACCACTGACATCGTTTGATTTACTAACTGAGGAATAGCCAAGACCTTAATGTCTGTAATTTTCTGAAAGCTGTATTGGCTCTAGAATGCCTTGCTTGTGTATGCCTAGTCCTTTGCCTTGATATTGCATGCTTTGACAGATTCTATTTGTGATGGGGTATTTGTTGTTTTGAAAGCAAGATGCTAACCCATCATTAGGTGTGTGGATACTGTCACTTGTAATAATTTCATTTGCAAGAAAGCCTACTCTGACAAAGATAGATGACCCTAGTTGATAAAGTGTCTTAGCTTCATTGTCGTGTTGGAAATATTCCTGACTAATATCTTTGGTCTGATCGTGTGACATGTTAGGTTCAAATGATTCTATTGGTGCTTCTAAGGAAATGTCAAAGCCATCATTATGTTTAGTGTCATAGATTCCAATGATTTTAGCTATAACTTGATCATATGCAAGCATGTCCCTAGTGGAAGATTCTTGTTCTAGAGGAATATCATCTATGTGTCCCATGGACGCAAGTGTTTCATCATGGGAAGTGTCAATAGTCGAGGCCTTTATAAGGTCAACAAGTGTTTGATCATGAATGGTGTAAAGGTCAATGAGTGGATCGTTTTAGACTTCTTGGTCAATGGTAGGGTCTTGGTCGAAGATGGGGTTATCATGGATTTGGACTTCTTGGTCAATGATGGGGTCTTGGTCAAAGATGGGTTTGTCATGGATGATACAGTAAAAAATAGAGTTGTTAAGGAGAGGTGTGTTTTGGATGTCATGATTGTCTTGAAGGAATTCATGGATGGACTACCTTGTTCTTGACATGAGGGTGACATTATAAGGTCATGCTTTGGGCTTTAATTTTGACATGTATCCTCAAGTTTATTAAATGGAATTTGACTTTGAGTAATGATAGAATTTTCATGAATAGATGTGGCTTGTGAGTGGGTGATTTGAAAAGGATTAGGAGAAGACGTGGGGAGTTGGACGAGACTAGTATGTGAAGGGCTAGGATAGGACATGGGTACTTAGACTGGATTGGTATGGGAAGGACTGGGGACTTGGACTAGACTAGTTGGTGACAACATAGGATATGACATGGAGACTTCGATTGTATTAGTTGGTAATGACATAGGATATGACGGAGGGACCTGGAATGGATTGGAGTAAGGTTGACTAAAATGGGATGTGGAGACTTGGGCCAGATCGATATGGTATGATGTGGGGATGTGACATGAGTTGGTAGATAGTTGATAAGGCATGTAGACTTGGACATGATTGATAGGTGAAGGACTAGCATATGATGTGGAGACATGGAATGGACTAGCAGATAGTTGACTTCCCTTTTCAAGGTTAGGCTAAGGGTAATAAGTAGTTGTGTGTTGGGAATTAATGGCAGGATTTGTGTTAAGTGTTGTTGATAGTGAGGGTAGACGGACGGAGGACTTGGACTGCTGGATTGCTGGTACGAAGGGTATTGTTTTTTAGTTTCAATAAATTGTCTTCTAAAGTCTAAGACTTCTTGGTATTGACCTCTACAGAGCAATTTGTATTCAACTTTACTAGCAAGCCTATCAATATTTTGTTGAAGGGAAGACAAAGTGGTGGATGTCATGATGTCGTCTAAATGCAAAAGTGATTGTTGACCAAGGCAAATGACCAATGCCAAGTCTAGATGCCAAATGAGGACTATAATGGACAATATTTCAGTTCTGGTTTCTGGCAGAGATGTTTGAAAAAGATATTTGACAAAAATGTTTGGATTCAGATTCTTGTATGTGACAAAGTTTAAATTTCAGTTAAGCAAATGCATTGTTTCAAGTGGCAAATGGGTTGCAGTGTGCAGATGCATCATTTCAAGGATCAATTGTGTCTCAAGAATGCACATGCGGCTCTACAACTGACAAATGCGGCAGGATGTGACAAATGCAGTTCAATGAGACTCAGATGCATTGTGACACATATAGATGTGGTGTTTGTACAATCAAATGTGGTTCATTTTTGCATATGCAGCTTTACAGAAAGCTAATGCATTGCAAGACAGGAAAATGCAGTGTTATAAATGGAAAATATGACTTGATATGTCAGATGTGGCTTTTTAAATTGTAAATGCGATGTGTCAAGTCATATGCGGCTTTTTAAATTGCAAATGCAACGTGACAAGTCAGATGTGACTTTTCAAATGGCACATGCAACGTGATAGATCAAATGTGGTGTTATAAATGGAAAATGTGACTCGACATGTCAAATGTGTTGCATAGGAAATTAGATGCATTGTAGACAGACTGTTTAGACTAGTTTTGACCGAATTCTTGAAGTTTGACTTGGTTTGTTTCAGTATCCAGAAAACACTTGCAAGCATGATATTTTGACTGTAAGCAAGCACACATGAGACAAGTACAATCCTAAAAGTCCAATAGGCCAAGGGTTTGTATACTTTATATAGCCCACCGATATACCCCGGATTGGTGATAAACACTTTTCCTTCTCGAGAGCGGATAGCTTAGAATTTTGGTAGCATTGGCTCCCCTCCACTGCTCATTAATGTCATTCGAGCACACCAAATTCAAATTCTTTGGGTAATGACATCCCAAGAATTGCTATCTCTACTCAAGGGGATCAGTAGTGAGTGTTTTCGAGCATGATACTATACCTTGCACTATATCAAGCAATGCCCAATAGAACGGTTGGACACTAAAACAAGAGGTTTTTCATTCAGGCATTCCATTCATGGAGCATAATCCATGCGGCAAGAGTCCCCTTTCAGATCCATCTCATCGGAACCACATGCGTGATTCTTGGGTTTTCCCCAAGAATCCACTTTTTTATACCAGCTAGAAGTCCCTCATTGTCAGGGTGCTACCGGTTTGAGTCGTCCTGGGGTGAGTACTTTTTCCCACTAGAACATGACCAAGCTCTAGAGTTGGTAACCATTTCTCTTACACCCAGGATCACATGGATGCGTAAGGGGAGAGGATACTTTGATATACCAAATCGTGAGGGTGACACAAAAAATAAGGTGGGTCTGGTTTTCTGATCACCTAGTTTTCACAAGGTGAGAGCATAATCACCTACCACCTTCAAGCATAGTCAGATAGAATCAAGCACACATTACTTTTAATGCACCAAAGGAAGTGTGTACTAATCTAAAAAAAGACAAGCACAATGTTTAGTTTTCATTTTTTGACATTCGATCCTACAAACCACAAGTTAGGAGTTTCTTTGATTGTTAGTCTTTGACAAATGTATGTTTATGCAAACCCAGAAGTTTTTTCTTTCCAATCTGTTATATATGACTGATATTTCTTCTACTATAGCTCCTTATGATCACCTACAAAATAAAAAAATAATATTATAATGCAGCCAAAGAAAAAAACAAGCTCATCAGAAAATTGCAATTTCAAATACATGTTTTTGACATAGCCAAATTATATTTTATTATTTGATGATTTTATTGATCTGCAAAATAAAAACTCAAAGAAGAGATCACTACTAATTTTCTAAGAGCTTTCTAGAAATGTAAAAAAGTCAAAAAAATTCCTTGTTTTGCACCCAGAAATGTGGATTTGTGAAAACCATACAAAAAACAAAGATCAGATTTTTTCGCATTGTATTTGACCTCCAAATTAAATTTGTAAAATATAGACCCCCATTATAATTTAAGGAGATTTCCAAAAATATAAAAATTTCTGAAATATTCTTTGATTTGCATCCAGAAAATCAATTTTATGAAAAAAATTAAAATCATAATAAATCCTACAAAAATGATAAAAAACCTTGTAGAAAAATTCATAGTTGTGTAGAATATATGAAGAAATTGGTAAAACCTAGGGTTTTGTCCAAAAACTGACAAATCTACAACAAAAAGTCAATAAAACCTGCAAAAGGAAAGCTAGATCAAAGGATTCACATTAGGTTCACCAAATGTATCAATGGGTAAATTTTAGGATTAAGATTATCAAATGAATTGAAAGCATAAACCTAAAGAAATAATGAAGTGCAAAGGAACAATTAATGAAATGATTATACTAGATTCGCGAAGCTTCTATGAATCACCTCCATAGCACCTCCTAGCTTGCAGCATATGATTGATGCCCTCAGATTGAGTGTGTGAGCATTATGACTATGACATTGTCCTATGCAAGTTTTGAAGGATTTAAATAAAATTATGCCTATGCCTATGACAATGATAAATGACTATAATGCCTATAATAATGAAGTGGTGCCTAAATTATGAGCAAAATTGTCATTTTATAGAAAACACAATTTTGAATGGACGGATGAGATCAACCTTTGACAAAAACCTAAAATCGGAGGACAAGATTTCATGAGACAATCCCTAATTAGGGTTAGGGAAAAAATCTTAAGTGAGTGGTCAAGATTTCATCTAGAAAATCAGATCGGCGGTGGAGAAAAGATGAGATAATTAATTTCAAAAATAAAGATTTTCAAAATTAAGAAGATAAAGATAACCTACTTTGTGAGATTTGAAAAATCAGATAAAAGATGGACTGAAAAGAAAATTTGATAAAATCAAGAACCTGCTTGCTTTATTTGACTTTTGGAAGAAAGCTACCAATTTGAATTAAATCAACTCAAAATATGGATTTTGTGAGACAATAAATAATCTTTTTTAGATTATTTACTAGAATGAAGTGATAGTTAATACAATGAAATCATTTTAAATAATAAATTGATTTAAAATTATGGAAATGTTAAATTGAGTAATTAAATAATTAAAGATAATTATTTAATTTTAGAGGATTATGACTAATAATTAAATAAATTCATTTAATTATGGAAATTAGTGACATATTGAATAAATAAATAATATTTATTTATTTAATAATCAGGAAGATTAAATGGATAAAGGTAATTAAACAAATTAACAAATTTATTTAATTAAAGGAAGACTTTAGACAATTACAAACGTATTGAATAAATAAATTAAATTTACTTATTTAATAATCATGAAGAATAAAAGGACATGAATTAATTAAACAATTGTGAATTATTTAATTAATAGTCGAATGTGGACCAAGGACATAAATAATGTCATAATTATGCTAAGATGAAAGTGGTAAAAATAGAGCTTGCAGGTCTAGGTCATTTTTAAGTGTCTACAGTTTGTTTTTGAATTTTCGGTAAAGGATTACAATGCAAGACTATGTTTTCTAAAGAAAATTCCAACTAGGATGACTAGGTGATGATGACAGTTGTCTAAGGAAATGATTGATGTAAGATGACGAGGTTGTCAAAGCCAAGATGTCCAATGAGGACTACGATGATAATGTTGACTAAGGACTTAATATGATAAATGCAAGGTCTAGGTTCAAAATGACGATAAGGATGAATAATATTTTTGTATTTTTGGAAATAAAGTATGCAAGGTATAAACTAGAATGCAATTTGGAGAAAAGGATACGTAACCACTTCTAAGCTCAATCTTTGTTTTTGATTTTGGTTACTAGAGGACTTGTTGAAAATGAAAAGGTT
Source organism: Sequoia sempervirens (assembly GCA_007258455.2). Taxonomy (NCBI): domain Eukaryota; kingdom Viridiplantae; phylum Streptophyta; class Pinopsida; order Cupressales; family Cupressaceae; genus Sequoia; species Sequoia sempervirens. The sequence goes on along the minus strand of VDFB02137365.1, from coordinate 6,522,971 downwards.
AAATGACTAGTGAGTTTTCCTAACTAGACTGTTGAGTTGGAAAATCTCACAAAAAGGGACAATGACCAATAAAAAGAGAGGATGATTAAGTCCAAGATAACCTAGTTTTGAAAACAATGATGTTGCAAGTTGTGTTGAGATTAGCCTAATCAAAAGTATGCAAGGATCGAAACCTAGGGTCAAGCTAATGCCTAATGTATGCAACTGAAATCTGAAAGATTAAGCCTATGGTCAAATGATAAAAGAAAAAAGAAAATAAAAATTGAGCAATTTCAAGGTTGGTTTGTGATGGAATCCTCTTGTCTAACAAGAGATTGACAAAGTTTAGACTTAGCTTGGACTTGGTATGAAGATTTTATTTCTACCAGGAAAATGTGTCGTTTGAGACCTCAGATGCATCACAGTATTTCAAATGTGTTTCAGTTTAAGCGAATGCAACTCTAGAACTAATGAATGCAACAAGATTTGACAAATGCGGTTCTATGAGACTCAAATGCATCGCGAGGAAAGAAATTGTGATGTTTTTGAGATCAAATGTGGTTTAACAGATCAAATACATCGTAAAATTTGGAAAATGCATTGTGACAGAGCGATTATGTTTTGTCAAATGTAGTGAAAAATATTAAAAGGTCAATTTTTTTATGTTTGTCATCAAAAACCCAAATTGTTGAAATGTTGATGATCTATTTCTTGATATTTGGGTGTTATTTATTTTGTTTAAGTAACTAGCAAACACTTGGAAAGCATGATGTTTTGGCATATGCAAACACACATGATACAAGCACAATCTTAATAGGCCAATAGGCTAAGGGTTTGTATACTTGATATAGTCCACTAATATACCCTAGATTGGTGCTAAACACCTTTCCTTCTCGAGAGTGGATAGCTTAGAAGTTTGGTGGCGTAGACTCCCTTCTTTGCACACACTTATACTGACACACCAAATTCGGATTCTTGGGTCATCACTTCCCAAGAATTGAACTCTACTCAAAGGGATTAGTAGTGAGTGTCTTCGGGCATGATACTGCACCCTATACTATACCAAGCAATGGCTGAAAAATGGTTGTCCTCTAAAACAATAGGTATTTAGTAAAGGAATTCCATTCATAGGGCATGATCCATGTGGTGAGAGTCCCCTTTCAGATCCATCTCATCAGAACCATACGCATGATTCTTTGGCTTTCCCCAAAAATCCACTTTTATATACTAGCTAAAAGTCCCTCGGGTTTAGAGTGCTACTGGTTTGAGTTGTCTTGGGGTGAGTACTTTTCCCACCAGAACAGGCCCAAGTTCTAGAGTCAATAACTGGTTCTCTTACACCCAGGATCAACTGAAAGCGTAAGGGGAGAGGATACTTTGATACTAAATCTTAAGGGTGTATAATAGATAAAATGGGTATGGTTTTTTGATCACCAAGTTTTCACAAGGTGAGAGCATAATCACCTACCATTTGTTCAAACACAACCAAACACTTGCAAACAGAGTTCATTTTAGAGCACCAAAGGAAATGTTGCTAAATTAAAAATTACAAACAAGTGGTTTGAGAAATGAATCTTTGACTAATGGAGCTACAAAACCCCAAGTTAGTAGTTTCATAAATCTCTTGGACCAACGAGAAAGCTACAAAAAAACTAAGTTATGATAAGAGATTAAAAACCAAACTAGAACTTAAAAGTTAGTAAATAACTAAATTAAAAAATGAAGAGACTAAACTAAACTAAGAAAAAAAAATCAAAGAAAACTAAAAACTAAGAGGTCATTTTTTTGTTTTTGTTGCTCCAAAAGAAGCAATTTTTGAGAGCCCCACTCCAAACCCACATGCTACAAACATAAGATTAGTGAACAAAAAAAAACACCAATGAAAACAACAAACTAAAATAGTGATAACTTTATCAAAAAATAAATAAAAATTTAAACTGTAGATATCTATTGAAATTTAAGACATAGACCTTCAAAACCCATAATTTTTTTTTCAAAATCCTGCAAGACAAAAGCGCTATAAACAAAAAAAAATTTGGGTCTTAACAACTAAATCCTAAAAAGTTGCGATCACTAAAATAGCCATAACTTTCTCAAATCTTAACGAAATTTTAAACCGTTTGAAGTTCCAGAAAGTTGAGAATGAGGCCTAAAAAACCTAGATAATAATGTTAAATGATTTTATGCGCCCATTTTTCTGTGCTCAAAAGAAGATTACATGATTTCGTATGAATTCCTGGCTGTAACCTGCAAAACAACGAAAATAAACAAGAAAACACAAATTTCTCTACAAAATTATAGGTTCACAAATGTATCTAAGGGTTATTTATGGATTTTTAGATTATCAAATCAATAAAGCATAAAACCCAATGAAGCTATCAAGAACAAAGAAAGCTAAAATAAATGAAACAAGTATACTTGTTACTCATTGAAGCCTCCATGATTTACCTTCATAGCACCTTCTAACTTGTTGAATGATGTGTTTCCCTCATTCAATGTGCGAGCAATCTAAAAAAAAGACTAAGTCCTACACAAACTTTGAAGGATTTGGATTGTCTAAAATGAAATCGAGTATATATGCCTATGACAAAATGAATCTAATGCCTAAGACAATTATGCCAAAATCACTAATAAAAATGCAAGTACATGAATATGTCTAAATGTCTAAGTGTCTAAGCATCCAAGCGTAATCAAAATTGAGAGAAAATTTGGAATTTTAGAAAAAATGCAATTTCGGACAAACAAACAAGATTGAAAGTTGGTGAAAGCCTAAAATCAGAGGATGAGATTTAATGTGACAATCCCTAATTAGGGTTAGGGAAAAATTATTAAATGAATAATCAATATGTCATTTGAGAAGATTGAATCGGTGGTGGAGAAGAAATGAGATAATTAGTCAGAAAAATAAAGATTTTTGAAAATCAAGAAGATAAAGACTGCCTGATTTGTGAGATTCAAAAAACCAAGAAGATAAGAGTTAAACTGAAGATCAGATTTGGAAAATCAATAATTTGCTTGATTGCTTGATTTTTGGAATATGAATTTTGTGTTATAATAAAAACTTGATTTTTAGATTATATATTTGCAAAAGTGAACTATAAATTTAAACAAATGATAACAACAATTGATGAGATTAATTAGAGTGCACCTAGAGGTAGATTGATGTTACTAGAGGGTTCTGGAATGTCCCAAAAATAACTATTAATGAAAATTAGGACTGATTCACCATGCATGGTGAATCGTTCTTGCTTCTAATGAAAAATCCTGGAAATAGGTTTCTGACTGTTAGGAGCTAAATTTTGACAAAATAACTTTTCAAAGCAATAGGTGGGACTCATTCACCATGGGTGGAGAATTAGTCCACCTACAAGAATCAAAAAATTATGGAGTTTCAATTCTGTGTATCTAGATCTACACTTCTAATTCCTATAGGTGTCTACTTCTGAAACTATTGGATCTAGATTTGAAAGTGAGATTTTTTTTATTCTTTCACTTGAATAATGACGATATGACTTGAATAACTTTGAAATTCAATATTCAATGGTTACTAAGCCTCCAAAGGACCTAAATCTACAAACACACAAGAAGAGAAGAAGAAATGTTGATTGTTAGGGCATGGGGATTTTTCTTGGGAAAACCCTATTTAGGTAATTAAACCAAAATGATGAAAGAATGGAATGAAGTATGTAAAAATGGAATAAATTACATTTCCATGATGATTGATCTTGAAATTCTGCAACAGAAGATGAAGATTCAACCCTTGGATGTCCTAGGAAGCTCAATTAATGACTTGCAATGTGAAAGCCCTACCTTACTTGACTTGAGATAGAAGATGGATGGTGAATGATGGATAATGGATGAATGGATTAATTAAATATGGGAGAGATGTAAAATGAGCATAAAAATACTTATTTATACACACTTGTGCCTTAGTATCCCATTAATACCTTATCACGAGCCGACATGAAGTAATATTAAACTCAAATTTCACATTTTTTCCTTTCTCAAAGGTCAAAATTGAGCCAAATGGGACTCATTCACTAAACATGGAAAATGGGTCCCTTCTGGATGGGACTGATTTCCCATGCATTGCAAATGGGTCTCACATGGGCCAATTTGACAACTCAGATGCCAAGAGATAAGGAAATAAGGTCTAAAATGCAACCTTGTCAGGTATTTGATCAATTTGAACCTCATGATGCACTATATGGGTTAAGAGGGGCCTATTAGTGATGATGCAAATGTTAAATAGGGATTGGGACACAAAAATCAATGTGAAAGTGTGATTAAATACACTTTACAACACTAAAATGAGGTCCACATAGCCTATGAATACACAAGAATAAATGTGAATGTGCAAGACACATTACAACACTAGTTTAGCATTAAATTTAATTCAAGAAAGTTCTATATTGATGTAATAATGCTATTAAACACATTTTATAATGTTGAATTGGGAAGAAATTTGTTCATTAAGTCTAGAAAAGAGTGAAAGCATCTTACAACACTTTTACAAGATGTCAATAAAAACATGTTATTTGATTTATAAGGGTCCAATACCTAGTGTGGATGCATAAAATTCCTCACTAAGTCCATTTTATCATGAATTAATCTCATGTCAAGCAAAGGGTCTATTTTTCTACAACACATTTAGCCTCCACTTTAGTGAGAGGATGAATTTGCTTCAAAATCACACTAAAGTAGACATTCAAGAGAGATCCACATGTAGGTCAAGCCCCCAAGATACAAAATCATGCAATGGTAGGAGCTTGAAAAGAAGAAAATATGTACTCACTCTGGGGCCACAAAACATCAAGTCATCTGTGAGGTGAGAAGGCCACAATATACTCTCTCTAGCGCCACATAACTAGTTGTCTATAGGGTGAGAAAGCCCAAAAGGTAAGTGTTGATGATGGTTTTACTCACAGTAAACAGTTCAAATAAAATCTTGATAGATGGGTATGTGCAAGATCATGATGGGCCAAAAAGTGGTGATATGATGGGTATGTGTAGGGTATGTGGCTGACAACTTTTTTTTAACCCAAAATTGATGAAATGAAAAGTGTTTTTAAAGGAGAATCTCAACATTCCACCACTATAAATTATGCTTTACTTTGAATTTAATAAATAACTATTATTCATTTTCTATTTGAATTACGACTAAAGTCCTAATTGATGGGTTGATTGAAAAACATCTATAGCTTTCAAACAGTATCACATTTTTTGAATCTAAAACATTCATGCATCACATTCTATGCTTCAATTTTCCCAACTCTAATTTTTTTGAATTTGTCACCACTTAAGGGCCTATTTTTTTCATGATGATCCTGAACATACGCAGAAAAGACCACAAAGAGCTTATCCTTCTTGAAAGATATGGAACAAAGGAAACCTAAGGGTAAATTTGCATTCATAGGACAAATATTGGCTTTCTTTAAATCCCAAGTCTCTGATAACTAGGTCATGGTTGCACTAGTGTCGTTGCCGGGTAATGATGTGACATTTGTTGTTAATCTCAAGGTGGACTATGGTTATTCTTACAACATTTTAGTTAACATTTTGAAATGAATTGATAAACTTTAATATCATGAAACAAAAATATTTGATGTAATATTTCATGAAACATCACAAATTCCTTGCTATCACTTAAGTAGATTTAGAATTAAGCATTCAACAACTTCATGGAAAATAAAATATTTTCAACAAAAAAATTTCCATTCGTTTATATTTTTTGAAATTTTTTGAAAAAATATTAAACATCTATTCTATAACAAAGTATAAAAAATATTGAAAAATAAAAATTTCTCCCAGTTATTCTCTTTGGATGCCCCAAAGAATTAATCAAAATAGAGAAAATGAATGTATATTTCACCAGATTGCTTCACAGCTAAGTATAAAATGGTGCAAGTTTTTAAAGAGAGGGTTTCGCTTATGGAAACTAAGTGGGTTTTGTGTGCACCCTTAAATGGTGAATCATATAGTCTTGTTTCACCGAACTTTCAAAACCAACTACAAAAGATATTGAGATAGGTAGCTATCCATAAAGCTTTGATACCAATTAATGTCTATGTGCATACAAAGTTATATGCTGGAAAGGTTCAAAAAATAGGAAAAAAGAACAAAACTTAAAAAGGTTTATGCTCCTCTGACATCCACAAATTCCAAGCTTAAAATAAAAATGAAGCATCCTCTGGACTATTATAGAACACAAGGCTCAGATAGGATAAGACAACTACATGATCAATGAAATCTAAGGGACCAATCTCATCAAGGCATGTGGAATATTATGACTAATAGGAGAATTACAATTGAAGTCAATGGAAGCCAACTCCAATTACTCATTGAAGCTCTTTAGGTTCTACTTTTTCATCTGGAATCTTTGCCAGCATGATACTTCAAATCATGATAATATGTAGGGGCTTCCCATATATTCAGAATGATAAGGTGGAATTTTTTCCCCCTACACTTTGCTTGGCTCTGGTTTTGTGATTCTCGGGAATGGGCTCTACTGAAGATTAGCATTTTTTCCCACCATATGTGAAATACCAAGATCCCTAGCACTCTGGTGGACTCAAAGTCATATGAATTATCACCTCCTAGAGTGATCGAACTAGACAAAATTATTCCATCCATGATTCAATTTTTCATGATTGTCCATATTCAAGCTTTGCATCACAATCGATATATCCTACAATTACAAATTTCATATATTAAATCGCCCCCTTTTTTTTTAAAACAAAACAACAAATTATAACATCCCATGTAAATAAAACCATTGTTCAAATGTTAGTACAAAAATGCCATAATTAACATGTCTTTCAAAACAATATCTTGAATCCTTATACATATACTAGATCATGGGGATCATTAGACAAATTTAAAATTTTAACATTTCATTTCACATTGTAACTCGATACCCAGTACTTGGTATTCAGCTTTACCCACTTACTTTCCCAGACCTCAGTTATACTAGAACTCCATTATACTAGACTCATTCTTACCAAACTCATGCTTACCGGACTAGAGCCTTTCAATTTAAACTTCACATTACCTTTCACCTTTTCTTTGTTTCTAGTACTCGGAACCCAATGTATGAAACACTTACCATACAAAGTACTTCCTTTTAGCAAAGATTTCTCTTCCTTTCTTCACTTCTAGTGATCTTCCAATTAGATAGCTCCTGCCATAAGAGTTGTATTTTTTCACTTGGGTCCCCAAGTCTTTTTAGTCTTGGGGAATGTTGTGAGACCAAACAACAACTTGCAACCAATAAAACCAAATTTAAATCAAACTTGAAATTAAATCATCAGTTGTAAATTAAAACTTATACATATTTTAAAACAATAATTTTCTACCTTTACCTAGATTCTGGCATAAAAATTAAAACTCCGCTGGAGACATCCATGTGTTCTCTAATTAATTCCAGTTTTTGGAACTTAGCAAAAAGAATCAGTTCATTAACATTGAACTACATAATATAGTAATCCTTCATAGCCAACTAGGGATAGAGCCTTGCTAGTAGTCAAGCTTCCATAGCCCCGACAAGGTTATCTCCATAATTCCCCTGAACATAGCTCTACTACTAGTCAGACATCCATAGCCTCAGTAGAGTTAATTGGATAGCCTAAAGATTTGATATCTCTTTTTGGTTTTTTTTTGATATAGCAATGATAGCTCATTTTTCACTTTTGATATTGCAATAATAGCTCTTTTATCAACTTGCAAGCATTGAAGCACCACTATTAGGTTGGAAATTATAGTGTTACTGAAGGTTAATTTTTGATTTTTCATTCAATGTAAATCCCTCCATCAATTCACTACTTCCCTGTAAGTGTGTGTTTCCAACTAAATTTCACTAATTATGCCAAATCCTAGCTAACTGTAGCTCACTATATGTTATAAAATATGCATAAATTAAACTTTAGCAATAGACAACCTAATCACTGGTCCAAATTTAAATCTAAATTTAGAAACATTAGTTACCAACCTTCTGGTTAAATTTGATGGCAACTTCTAAAATTTCTACTAACTATCTTGACTTGATGGTTCTACACTTCATTAATGGATCAAAATATCATGATTACCTTGGCACACGATCAATTTGCACGCCTTGCTTAGCACGTATTATCTTTCCAACTTACTTTGGTGATGATTTGTATTTCCTTTCCAGCTTCATTCTCTTGTATAGTCCACACACATAACACCTCCATAATTAATACAACTTTTTTTAATATATATTTGAAATAAACTATTAATTTTGAAATCTCTAACTTGGTTGATTCACAATCTCCCTACTACTCAAATTTGAAGCAATTTCACCAAATATGTGTAAAGAATTATTTTGATTTAACCTTTTATTTTGAAGATTATTGTTTAGCTGCCACCTTGGATACTATTTCCAAAAAAAAATTACTCAAGGAAACTATGTACCAAAACTCTGCTTACAACTCTATAAATTTGTGCATTTCTTCTCGAAATCTCCACACTTCTTTTTTCTTTCTCTTTTTTATTTTGTTTTCTATAATTTTGTTCTGCTCTAGGTTTTTGCATTCACTTCTTAGCCATGGATACTCCAATTTTCTTAGGTTTTTCTCATAGATAGATTTTTTTCTTGGGGAGCATCACACCACAAAGGCTCGAAAAGGTCCTTATCATTAGGACTTCTAGTTTCATTGTGCCAAACTTATGCTCAGTCCTTAGGGAAAGATATGTTGCATTCAGCCACTACTTCTGTTTTTACTCTGACATAGCTTCTCACTTTGTAGTGTCAGTTCTGGACATTGGGCTACTTGTGAAGACATTTGTGTTGTTTCCAACTTAATAGTGAAGCCCAAATTCTTGGAGAATCTAGATACCATCTTAGTTGTTGTTCATTTGACCAATAGGATTCCCTCCATGAATTATATTCCTCGGTTCCTAGAACACGAGGAAGTAGTTCCACTTTGTCCATTTCTTATTGATCTCCATATCCAAGACTTTGAAAATCAACTGGAACTCACCTAGATAGGGTATTTAGCCCTGATAGATGAGGCATCTTAGGTCGACTGAATGGCTACTATCGTCCACAACTTTGGTTGCTTTTCTTTTTGAATCCTTTTTTTATTTTTTGAATGAGGATTTTGATATTTGATGTATATACGTGACACACACACACATATATATCTCCTTTTAGTATCTTTTTAAAAAAAAAATGTTTTACTATGCATGGTTTTATTATTTCATTTCTAGTTCAGTTTTACAAAATGTTTGAATTTCACTCTCATGCTTAAGATAAATTTAAGCAGAATTTTCTAATGCAGAGGCCAACCAAAAGAAAAAAAAAAGCAAGAAAAGAAAAAAAAAACACAAAGAAAAACCCATAAAAAGATTAAACTAAAAAAAAACTAACCCTAACTATTCAAACTCTAATATCACAAAAGATTAACTCTAATGAAGCAATTTATTTCAATTTCTATGGTTATGTCCTCTACAGTTTTAGTATGAATCACAATAGATTTGTCTTTAAATTCTCTTATCAATATTTTTAATATTCTATTGTAATAATGGAATATCTTAAATTTTCTATGTTTTAACATCATAAATTCAAAGGTGTACTTACCCAAAATCTTGCTCAAATGTATGAAAATGATCTTATTAGAGACCGGTTGCATACATTTCATCTGATGTGACAATACTATACCTTCTCCTAGCCTTGGTCTATTTCCATGAATGACTACATTCATCTCTTTGTTTCCTTCTCTTCTGAAAATTTTCATATCTTCAGCTCTATCTTCACTTTGCATTTTGTTAGACAAAGATATATCACTATTTATATTGCTATTAGAAAGAGAAAAAGTAAAAAATTGATATTTTGTCTTTTGTAAAAAATCAGGAAAATGTCTTTTTATAGCTGATGAATTCTTAGCTTGAAGCACAATACATGCATTTCCCACTCGATTTTCCTACTCTATCTCGTTATTTGCATTTTTCACGTATACAGGGAATGATGATTCACTCATGTCTTTTCCCCATTTGTGATGAAATATCTCTGAATCTCGACATTCTTGCATATTCCCCTACAAAGTGTTAGAATTTTCTTTAAAATAATCACAGTTTTCTAATTCTTTTGGTTTATTGGTTAATTTTTTAATATTTTTCGTCTCCACTAGGGAAGAATATTTTTCTCGTTAACAATCCTTGTGTTTTAGTAGTTAAAATTTCTTCCGTTAACAGAATTGCTCCATTTATGGCCAAACTTACCCTAGTTAAAAAATTTTCACACTCAAGTTCACTGTGATCAGTTGTATCATGAATTCTACACTCGGTGACTCTTCCAAAAGTAAAAAAACTCAAAGGATGCAGTTTTTTATTAAAGATTGTACAAAGTTTTCCAACTTTCATAATGAAAACTAGCTTTCATTCAAATTCTCATTTACAAGCTTCTTTCCAAATTTAGGAATAACATTTCAAAGCATAATTCTCCAATTCCAAAGGTTGAAACCTAAAATATCAAAGAAACAAGAGAGATGTGCCAAATCCCACCCTACTTCTAGCCCCAGTTCTGGTTGATGATGATTTTACTCACAATAAATAGTTCGAATAAAATCTTGACAGATAAGACAATGAAGAGCCTAACCTTCTTGAAAGATATGGAACAAAGACAACCTAAGGGTAAATTCTGCATTCATAGGACAAATATTGGCTCTCGTTCAATCCCAAGTCTCTAATAACTAGGTCATGGTTGCACTAGAGTCACTCTCAAGTAATGATGTGACATTTGTTGTTAATCTCAAGAGAGACTATGGTTATTCTTACAACATTTTAGATAACATTTCAAATTCAATTGATAAACTTGAATATCATGAAACCAAAATATTTGACATAATATTTCATGAAACATCACAAATTCCTTGCTATCACTTAAGTAGATTTAGCATTAAGCATTCAACAACTTCATAGAAAATAAAAAAAATTCAACAAAATTCTTTCAATTCATTTATAATTTTTGGAACATTTTCAAAAAATATTAAACATCTATTCTATAACAAAGTATAAAAAATATTGAAAAATAAAAAATTATTCCAGTTATTCTCCATGGATGCACTAAATAATTAATAAAAAAAGAGAAAACCACTTTATATTTCACCAAATTGCTTCATAGCTATGTATAAAATGGTGTAAGCTTTTAAAGAGAGGGTTTCTTTTATGGAAACCAATTAGGTTCTATATGCACCCTTAAATGGCACAACATATAGTCTTGTTTGACCAAACTTACAAAACCAGCTACAAAAGATACTGAGATAGGTAGCTATCCATAAAGCTCTAATATCAATTAATGTCTATGTGCGTACAAAGTTTTACGCCGGAATGGTTCAAAAAATAGGAAAAAGGAACAAAACTTAAAAAAAGTTTATGCTCCTTTGACATCCACAAATTTTGAACTTAAATTAAAAATGAAGCATCCTCTAGCCTTTTATAGAACACAAGTCTCATATAGGATAAGAAAACTACATGAGAGGAAATTTAAGTGACCAATCTCATCAAGGCACATGGAATATTATGACCAATAGGAGAACTTCAATTGAAGTCAATGGAAGTCAACTCCAATTACTCGTTGAAGCTCTTCGGGTTCTACTTTTTCATCTGGAATCTTCACCAGGATGATACTTCAAATCATGATAATATGTAGGGGCTTCCCATATATTCAAAATGATAAGGTGGAATATTCTCCCCCTACACTTCACTTGGCTTCGGTTCTATCACTCTCGGGAATGGGCTCTCCTGAAGATTAGCATTTGTTCCCACCATATGTGAAATACTGAGATCCTGAGCATTCTGGTGGACTCAAAGCCATCTGCATTATCACCTCCCAGAGTGATTGAACTAGACTAAAAATTATTCCATCCATGATTCAAGTTTTCTTGACCATCCATACCCCAGATTTGTATCACAATTGATATCTTCTGCAATCACAAATTTTGTATATTAAATCCCTTTTCTTTTTTTTGAAAAAAAACAACATATTATAACATTTCATGTAAATAAAACCATTATTAAAATGTTAGTACACAAAATCCATAATTAACACATCTTTCAAAAGCATATCATGAATCCTTGTACATATACCAGATCACCAAGATCATTAGACAAATTTAAAATTTTAACATTTCATTTCAATTGTAACCCAGTAGCCATTATTTATATTTACCCACTTACTTTCCTAGACCTTGGTTATACTAGAACTTCATTATACTAGACTCCTTACCAGACTCACACTTACCAGACAAGAGCCTTTCACTATAAACTTCACATTACCTTTCGCCTTTTCTGTGTTTTTGGTACTCGGTAACCATTGTACAAAACACTTACAATACAAAGTACTTCCTTTTATCAAAGATTTCTCTTCCTTTATTCACTTCTGGTGATCTTAAAATTAGCTAGCTCCTTCAATAAGAGTTATATTTTTCACTTGAGTCTAGTCTTGGGGCATGTTGTGAGACCACACAATAGTAAGATACATGTGCTAGTTGGTATGCACTCATAAACACAAAGGTGGCTATCAGGAAAATTCATTCTGCTAGGTTAGCTTCTCGCTCAACCATATTAAATTTATACCTCTTGATAAATTTAACAAGGTGCCACAAGGAAAAATGATTTTTGAGCTCCATGATGTAAGAAAAATTTGGTATGCATGACACTCATAGACAATGTTACTGTAGAATAGTGTAAGGATTGTTCAAAGGGATTTTGTTTTGTTTGTGCAAGGTCTCATCTTAGGGGACATTGTGCTTAACATCTCCAAGAGAGAATGTGTGAAAAAAGTATCACACTCTTGGAGAGAATCATGCCCACTGACTCCACCAAGAAAAGAGCACATCGCGAGAAGAAAGAAATCGCACAGTGAAATATGAGTGGTGATGTATGCCTCCTACTGGAGAGCAGTTGCGAGCAACCGTACTATGAGCAATTTCTTTAAAGAAGAAGAAGAAGAACATGAGAGATTACTTGGAAAGCCCTATGCCAAGTCATATATTTTCAAGAAACTACATCATGAAAAGGGGTAGTATGTCATATGCGAGCCAACTTAAGGCATATCATCCACATCCCAAGCTTGCTCATATTTATTCATGAAAGGTTAACAGCTAGCCAAAGGAGGCAATGACAAGTGACATACGAGGACAAGGTGAGAAAATCCCTTTCCCCCACTTAGTGAAGGACAAACGTGAGCCGAAATGTTTGAAAAAATGCATGCTAGAGTGAAAATGAATCTCAATTAGAGGAATGGGGTGTCCCCAAATAGGGAAGCATACCAAACTCTTGAAAATGTTGTATTTTATGACTCAAGGAATTACATTCATTAGTGGTGTGACCATGAACTCTATGATATACACAAAATGAAGCCTTGGAATAACATTTCTTTTGAGTTCAGGGAGGGAGAGTGATCAAGTGACCTTGGAGGAGTCTCAACAAGATACCCTCTTGATCGAGAGGAGAAGGTGGTCTTATGGTTTGTTTCAAAGATACATTTTTCTTAGTAGTGGATGTCATGTGTAAACAAGTGTCTCTAGATTGCAAGATTTTATTCTTCCTATTATAGGAAGGCATAAAATCTAATGAAGCCAAATCATGAGCATTTTGCAAGATGGAATTGACATTAAGCGAAGGTGTAGTCATGTGTTGCATATTGGATAAAGGATGATGTTCAAGAGCACTAGAGGTTAAGGATGGTTTAGTAAGGTGTTGTGTGATACTATTGATGATGGGTGGAGGTTTGGAAATATTGATTATAGGACAATAACTAAGACCATGAGTTTGTTGTGTGAGAGGGTCAATAGGGTTTTGGATACCTTGTTCATTAGCATGACATCCTATTCCACTATATCCAAGTTGTTTCATAAGCTCAAAACCCTTTCCATAAAGTTTTTTCATGGCTTTAGGATCAGGTGGTTGTTTGTTATTGTGTTCATCAAAGGTTGTTGTGTAGTTTTCTTCTTTGTCTAAAGTGGTTGAGGTAGATGCTTTTGAAAGGTCATCTGAAGTTGGTGTTGATATGATTGTTATTTCTTTTCCCTTTTTTGAATCTATTTGGATGATTTGGTATTTTCCTATGAAGTCATGCTAAAAATTCAAGGAACCCCAATGTGTGATATTCAATGTTGTTGTCATTTATTTTTGTAGGTTCCACTTGTGTGGTTGGTTTTAGTGTGTTCAAGGGGTTCTCTTTGGTGTTGTCAAGTTGTAAGAAACTATAAGGTTCGGGGTCAACGTCAAGGGTGTATACTTTGTTGTTGTAAATGTATTTCATTTTGTGATGAAGAGTGGAGGGAACACCATTAATGGCATGAATCCACTTTCTGCCTAAGATAAGATTGCATGAAAGTTCATAAGGCATGACATGAATTGGTCTATTTAAGGTGACCACTCCAACCTTAGGAGGCATAGTGATTACCTCAAGCAGTTTCTTGTTGACATTGTCAAATCCATTAATTGATATTGAATTAGGTCAAATGGTGGATTATGAATGTTGAGCCTATCCAAAAGACTACACACATTAAGGGAAAATCCATCATCTATAAGAGTTATCTTTATGCCTTTTTTTTTGTATTGAGCGATAATCATGAAAGCTTCATTTTGTTTTTGCAATTCTAAGGGAGCGAGCTCATGTTGATGGAAAATAATATCAAGATTTGTGCTATGGATTAAAGCTATCACATCATTCAAAGTTGTACTAGGAGGAACTGCAATTTGTTGTAAGGCTGTTTGAAGAATGTTGTGGTAAGTTGGTGAGTTTTGAAGTAAATGTCAAAGGAAATTTTTTTCAGGAGTATTCTTTAATTTTTCAACAAGATCATACTCCTTTGTGTGTGGGGTGTAATGAGAAACACTAGGTGGATTGGGTCAAGGTAATGGGGTTGGGTTTGGTGGTGGCGGTTGTAGATTATTGCGAGTGTAATATGTATGAGCAACGATATTATAATTTGGTTGTTATGATACATTATTATTAGGTGGGTAAAGAGTGATTTTAGGTTTTCTTCGAGTTTGTTGTTTGTGTGAAGGGTGGTAGAGAATTAAAGGGTTATTAGGATGTCCCATGAGGTATGTATGAGGTCCAGTGATTGAAGGGGATCTAATGGACACTTGTGCATTCATAACCTCAATGGTATTAATTTGATGTATCTCCAAGGAAGGACAATCGAGTATCACCATTTTATCTAGGGAAGAGACGTGATTATTGTTGTTGTTGTCTAGCAACATGATATTCTCCCTAGAAGGAGAGTGTTTAGAAGAATAACAAGCCACCTATTTTTGACAAGTAGGGCTAGGTTCTTCCAAAATGACTTCATCACTAATAGGGGAATGATGAATGATGGAAGTGTCAAGAGGGGGATGATTAGGAGAAGGTGTTAGTTGAATGTCAGTTGTCATTAAAGTCTCATTGTCTTATGCTATATTTTCTAACTGACTAGGAGAGCTTGTAATACATTCATCCAAGTTTGAAGTGTGTAAAGTAGATTCATCACAAGTGAGGAAGGCATCAAGAGAAGGATGACTTTGGTTTGTAAATGGATCATCCCAAAGGGGAGGATCATTAGGGAAAGGGGTGTCAAGATTCTCATGAATCTTAATAAGGATGTCTTCTAATACCAACCTATCCTCATGACATTGAGGAGGGATATTAGGAGATGGAAAAGTTTGATTGTCATGGGTATGGAGATTAGGTGAGGTGGCATTCAATAATGTTTCTATGTTTGCATCATCTTCTTTGCTAACATAATCCAAAGGGGAATGAGAAAATGGACAATCAAGACTTGTAATGCTTGTAACTTCCTTCACCAAGATACCTTCATCACTAATAGGAGAGGTATTGGGAGAAGAAAAAGTATATGTGATAATTTACTACACCTCCTTTCACACCAATGGGTAATGTAATATGTTGGTTGATGCTATGTTCCTCATAGTTGTAATCAAAATCAAACTCATAAGAGGCGGTGTTATGCTTATAAAATCCATGTTTAATCAAATCAAAGGCACACTTAAAGAACATGTTATGCAAAAGTAAATAAAGTACAATGTAATTTTTAGATGTAAAACAAAGTAAAGTGATAATTACAGTATGAAATAATCTAGAAAATGAAATGTGGGAGATGTAAATGTGAAATTAAACTATGCATGAAATGAGCTATTTTAAGTGAGATCTAACAAAATGCATGCTACAAAAATGCAACTGAATTATATATACAAGTTAAGGCACCAAAAAAAATCCTAAAAACAAATTTCTAAATTCTAGAAAATGTTGTTTCAGGGGTTAGAAGGGAGTGATTCGCCCAGGGTGGTGAATTAGTCCCAATATGAACTTTTTTCAGAATTGTCAAAAAAAATTGACTGATTTTGATGCCTTCTGAGTGCTATGATGAAGAATTAAGTGAAAAATGCAAAAAATTAGAACTTTTCAATGATTAAAGATGCAACAATGAAACCTATTATGCACTTTTTATGAATGCAAAATTTACCACCTAGCATGCAAATGAATCATGCAAACTCTAATGCAAGCTATATCTATGATGATGAAAGTACTCCAAATCAGATGAGAAAGCATTTGAAAGGAAGGTTCGTCAAAATGAACCATAGATTTTAGGGACTTAGAATACTAAGTCTCTTTTATTCAATTAGGGTCTTTCACCTAATGAAAAGAGATAGATCCCACACCCAAAATCTAGGGGGTTCACTAAAATTAAGATGTGTGTAGTGTTATTATGGCTAAATGTAATGATCTAAGTGCAAATAATTGATAAGATTGATTGATTAAATTTGCAAAACCTCAAAAGCAATTGATGTTTAAAAACACAGTGTTGATTACAAAAGTGAACTAGAAACTTACACAAATGATAACAAAAATTGATGAGATTAATCAAAGTGAACCTAGAGATAGATTTTTGTTACTAGAGGGTTCTGGAATGTCCCAAAAATTACTATTAATGACCACTAGGACTGGTTCACCATGCATGGTGAATAAGTCTTGCTTCTGATGAAAAGTCCTAGAAACATGTTTCTAACTATCGAGAGCTGAATTCTGACAAAATCAGTTTTCAATCCTATAGGTGGGACTCATTCTCCATGGGTGGTGAATTAGTCCTCTACAAGAATCAACAAAATTTTGAGTTGATTATGTGTATCTAGATCTGCACTTCTACTTCCTGTAGGTGTCTGCTTCTGAAACTATCAGATTCAGATCTGAAAGTGAGATTTGTTGATTCTTTGACTTGAATATTGAAGAGATGACTTGAATAACTTTTAAATTCAATATTAAATGGTTACTAATCCTCTAAAGGACATAAATTTGCAAAGACACAAGAAGAGAAGAAGAAATGTTGATTGTTAAGGCGTGGGGATTTTCCTTGGTCAAACCCCATTTAGGTAATTAAACCAAAATGATGAAAGAATGGAATGAAGCATGTAAAAATGGAATACATTACCTTTCCATGATGATTTATCTTGAAATTATGCAACAAAAGATGAAGATTCAACCCTTGGATGTCCTAGGAATCTCAATTAATGAATTGCAATGTGAAAGCCCTAACTTGCTTGACTTGAGATAAAAGATAGATGATGAATGATGGAGAATGGATGAATGGATTAATGAAAGATGGGAGAGATGTAAAATGTGGATAAAAACACTTATTTATACACACTTGTGCCTTAGTATCTCATTAATACCTCATCACAGGCCAACATGAAGCAATATTAAACTAAAATTTCACTTTTTTTTCTCGCTTAAAGGTCAAAATAGAGCCAAATGGGACTCATTCACCAAACATGGAAAATGGGCCCCACCTAGATGGGATTGATTCACCATGCATGATGAATGGGTCTCAAAGGGACCAATTTGACACCTCAGATGCCAAGAGATAAGGAAATAAGGTCTAAAATGCAACCTTGTCGGGTATTTGATCAATTTAAACCTTAGAATGCACTATATGGGTTAAGATGGGTCTATTATTGATGATGTAGATGTTAAGTAGTGATTGGGACACAAAAATCAATGTTAAAGTGTGATTAAATACATTTTACAACACTAAAATGAGGTCCACATAGCCTAGGAACACACAAGAACCAAGGTGAATGTGCAAGACACATTACAACACAAGTTTAACATTAAATTTAATTCAAGAACTTTCTAGATTGATGTAATAATGTTATTAAACACATTTTATAATGTTGAATTGGGAAGAAATGGGTTCATTAAGAATAGAAAAGCATGAAAGCATCTTACAACACTTTACAACACCTTTACAAGACGTCAATAAAAACATGTTATTCAAATTATAAGGGTCCAAGACCTAGTGTGGATGCATAAAATTCCTCATTAAGTCCATTTTATCATGAATTAATCTCAGTTCAAGCAAAGGGTCCTTTTTTATATGGCACACAAATGTCCATTGCTATCTATTAGGATTTTTTGTGCACTCTTTGCATAGATGCCCCACCATAGGAAGGGACCCTCTTTTTCTTGCTTTTGTTTCTTGTTTTTCTTTAGGTTTAAACTTTTCCCCTTAAGGGATGAGTTCCTCTATTTTTGGTTTTCTTCACCCAAATGAATCAATACTCTATCTACACTCTAGGTGCTTCTATTTTGCAACATCTTGGTCCCTAGTAGTGTCTTGGTGCCCCATTTTCCATCCAAAGTATGTTGAGGTCTCAAATTGTGCAAGTCAGGCAGGGTTTCAGGAAATCTGTCCTTTGTCAAAATTTCCAAACGAATGTTCTTTCAAAGAATCTACCACTAGGTGGATTCCCCAAAAGTCTATCCATTTAGAGAATCCACCACTAGGAAGATTCCTCGAGGCTCTCTTTGTTCAGAGAATCTAGCCCCTGCTGAATTTTCTGAGTCCTTCTACTCGTTGCATTTCTCAGCTCTGAAGGGTCATGTCATCACATTTATTGCTCAATGGTCATCATACTAGGGGTACATTTAATGTCATTTTTGGATTCTTTTAAGTTATAATTTTTCCTTTTATTTCTCATTTTGCATTGTGATTGAAACCTCCATTATCTCTTGGTGTTTGACATAAGCAATTTGGGCATTTGTAGTTTGGGGGATTCTCATTGATTTTCATAAAGTATTTAGTTCCCCTACTTTGTTCTCCTCATTTAAAAGGTAAGAACTTTGAATCACTCATGAATTCATTTGGTTTTATGATGGATTTAGTGATTCAATGGAGCATGTGCATGTTGTGTGTTTCTTCATCATGGATTGGTCTTAGAAGTATTACTACATTGGTTAGATGGCACTTTGTTTGCTTGAATGATGACATCTATGATGGATTTTTGAAATAGTTTGTGGTGTCTTTTGAGTTTTTCATGCATTCATTTGAATTTTTGGTTGCTATGGCATTAGGTTTTAGGGTTTCCAAAATCATTGTTGCTAGGGCATGACAGTTCTATGAATCTAGGGTTTGAATTTAGATTCTTTAAAGGTGCTTATGTTCAAGGTTGAATTAATTTTGTAAGAAAAATTTGATATATCCATTACGAACCTAAATTGCATTTCATTCCCTATTTCAAGTTTCAATTATTTGATGATTGGGAAGGCATGTTGTCATGATGATTGAGGTTTAAATATTTTAAGTATTGTGAGTTTGTGCCTTGACTTTTTCCTAGGGTTTATATTTGGATCATCATTTAAACTAGGAAGCATGAAACAAGACTTAGGTTTTCTGAAAATGGAAACAAAAAAGAACCAATGAAGAACTTCAGAAAATATTCCCTTAGGTGGATTCTCTAAAATTTAGTTCCTTCAGAAAATCCACCCCCAAGAAGGTTCCCCAAAAGATATTTCCTTCAAAAAATTCTCACATTCGAGGATTTTTTGAATTCGCTAACAGTCCAAAATTCTAAAATTGTTTTAGAAAAAAGTGATATGTTAGGAGGTCTTCAAAGATGATTGATGGGTGATATCATGAAATGAATAAAGCATTCTAAGTTAGATTCTAATTGATTCCCCATTCTTCAAAAAATCCACTTTCCCACTCCGAAAATCCTCCAAGACTTGAAATTTTTGAACTTGGTGAATAGCAAGGAGTGAGTGAATGAATTTGACTTAATTATTCAAATGAACATGATTACACAAGGATTGGAAAGTCACTAATGACTAGGTTTTTCATTGAGTTCACCTTTTTAGAAAGTCCACCTACCTCTGGATTATCAAAAATCCTTTGAGACCTCAAATGTTGATCATACTATGTTAGTGAAATGATTGCATGATGGTTGTGAGGGGAATTTAACTTGAATTGAGCTAGCTTATTTTATTTTGGAAAATACATTCCCTTGTGGATTCCTTGAAAGTATAAACATTTGGAGAATTCACCTAGGGGTGCATTCCCCAAAATCTGTCTATGATCAAAATCCCTAAGCTAGTGAAAGTCCTCAAGTTTTACAATGTTCCATTTCAAGGTTTTGGCAATGGGATTTTATGGTTTCCATGATGTTTTTAAGGTTAATTATGTGATGATCATGGATTTTTATGATAATCTTGATAATGTGATTAGATCTAATACCCTTTCATGCTTAACACCATAGTGATTATTACTCTTCTTCAATAGATGCAGGTTCAGACTAGCCCAACAAAGGGATCTAAGGAAAAATCTTCAAAGTATGGTATTGAGGAACCCCATACGAGAGCTAAAAAAGATGAAGTATTACTTCAAGGGAACCTATCCCAAGTCCAAGATCATTTCAAGATGGAGCAAGATTTGTGATACAAAAATGGGACATGTTGATTGTGATGAATTCATGCAGAGAATGTTTAGGGATGCACCTACTCAGTTGGTACAGATCATCACCAATACAGGGTTGGCCTAGGCAGCAGGATTTCTACCCACCTTGCAGTATCAAGAACTAGTATTGGAGTGTGCTAAGTACTATGACTCAAAAAAGAGAGTTATCATTGGGCCCAAAGATAGAATCATCGCCAACTTGATAGATAAATCCATTTTAGAGACTTTCAACATTGGGTCACATCATAAGTTAATGAAGATTAACATTAAAGATGTCGAGGACTTCTATACAAAGGATCCTAACAAGGCTTTGTTAATTATGAATAATATTTAGATGACCAAGCCTAAATCACATTACTAAAAGATTCCCAAATGATTATATAGGAGTGATTTTAAGTTGGAATATAATGATATGATTACCCTCTTGGGAAAAGTAATTGGGTTATAATATTCTTTAATATTTAGGAACTAGATGTTTTATGTCATTTCTAAAATTATGAAAGTTATTCATTACCATTGGGCATGTGTTAAAACTGGAAATTTGGATGAACAATTGAGGAATGTGCAAGATAAAAATCAATTCACTATGACATTCTACCTAGTGTACATGTTTTCCATGAAAAATAATTACAACGGGTTGAGTTGTAGAGGAGCCCTTAGCCAGGATAGAATTTGTGTTGTTTTTCCTTAGCTTCAATTGAACACAATGAATTATTGGAGGATAAATGATTCCTTTTACATGTATATCACAAGGTTGTTGCAAGATGCACCACATGTGAGAATTTCAACAAAGGCCATGGAGTTGATAAGAAAATATGGCCAATGGTTTATTCAATTCTAGAAGTTTTCTTATATGAGGATATAGGCATCACTAGCAGTTCCATTGAGATTACCTAGATATCTAGCCAATAAATTTATCCTACTGAAAGTAGCTAGGAAATTGGTGGCTTTTGACAAAGTGGTAAAGGATATGCACAAACCAAGACTTAGAACTAAATTTCCTTTAAGAATTGAAGTTTTGGAGGCATTCCCTTCCATCCAAACTACTCATTATTTTGAAAAGGAGATGATACATTTTAATTTGTATTCACACACAAATAGGAAAACAATTGACACCTATGGTATTACTTAGAAATAGGCCAACAAGGAATATAGGCATAAAATCCACATAGAGGACTTTGGGCTAGTTGTAGGGATGAGTTTGAAGTGATTAGAAGAAAGTGATCAAGGTTATCCTTGAAAATAATCAAATTGCATAGAATTTCCAATGTCCCTAACCAAGTAGATGATGATGGGGACCTCTTGCAGTAGAAGGATAAGCCACTTCTCCCTGTCAACTGGTCTACTGAGGAGGTTGTAGATATTAATATGAGTAATGCTCCTGTTTTGAGATATTCCAAGTTATGGGTAAAGTATAAGACTCTAGAGTTGGAAGTAGATGGGAAAAAAATAACCTATGACTTGAGGGGAGACCTTGAGTCTCATTCAGAAGAAGAAGAATAAGTTGCTAAACATGATACAATAGAGCTCCCTTTAGAGGAGGATGGAGATAAACAAAAATTCATTAAAGAGGAGGACCAGAAGCCACACAAAGGTAAAGAAAAGAGGAAGCCATTAGTAAAGTAAAGGAAACCATCAAAGGAGATTGTTGAGGAAGATACTGAGGAACCACAACCCTCAAAGAAGAGGAAGATAATCACTGAAGGCCAAAAGTAGGTAAAATCTAAAAGGACCAAGGTCACTGATGAAGGGACTACTTGGGACCATGTGGTTGACATTGAAATTTATGGATAAAAACCACAAGTATATGTGAGGAGAAAATCTCCTAAGAAGAAGGAAACTCTAGAGGAGGAAGTAAATCAAGAACAAAGGGTGGCCACTAAAGAGGCACCTACTGATGATCTTATGAAAAATATGGAGAAGGCAGTTGCAAGAGATAATTCTCCTATCACATATCTGATTCTCAATGTACAAGTCAATGAAGAGAGTAATACTTCTAGTGCTCCTAGACAACAATGTGCAAAAAGAGAGAATATTCCTATTAATCTTGAAGAAATGCTAGATGAAGAGATCCCTACACCAAAGGGAGGACAATTGAGTGAATTTGAGAAGCAACTAGAAGAGGAAGAGGCACAAAACAAAGAGACTACTTCAAAAAGTGATAGTTGAGATGCCTTCCAAGGTTCCAATGAGTGACCACATTCATACGCCACATACAAAGGATGAAATTGAAGATAAACATGATGGAGATGGGGAATAATACAAATAGGGGAATGATGATGTGAATATAGAAAATATTGAAGATATTCCTCCCAACAAATAATTAGAGCAAGATACTTCTTAGAAGGATGTAGAAACTAAGCAACCAACTACTCCAGAATGGTTTGAAAAGAGATTGAAGCAAAAAAATAAAAAGATTGTGGAGGATGAAACTCCAGACTGGGACAAGTTCTTAGAGAGTTAGGGATAGCCCAAGGAAAGGAAAAGAGAAATATTAGTTTCCAAATTCTCTAGTGATGAGTTCAATAACATGTTTATCCATGTTTCCACTCTTGTAGAGAACAAGTATAAGGATGAGGTAAGCCCTCAAATTGAAAAGTTCAAACAATCAATTTGGGTCCCACCACAAAAGAGCAGGAAGGAAGAGTTTGAAGATTCATCTCATGCCATCCTGAGAAGATTGGATAAGGAAACATAGGAGAAGGATAAGTTGCAGAGGAAATTGAAAGAAGTATACAAGTATGTTTAGCATTTTGTCAAGCCACTACAAGAACAAAGTATTTAGGGTGTAAGGAAAATAAGATGCAGAAACAATTCTCCTAATGTCAAAACCCTAGGGAAGAATGCAGATACACATTTAAAATTTTACAATTACAATCCAATTAAGATGAACATGAAAGAGATAATAGAAATAAAGTATTTGAAAAACACATATGAACACTAGATATACGTGGGAAAACCCTTACGGGAGAAAAACCCACCACACCAAGAGAAATCACTTTGTATTATAGTAATGGATATTACATACAAATATCAAACTTATCTTTCTAATGTCATATTACAATAGCATTCACCATGAACAATCTTTGTATAGGAACCTACAAGTTTCAATCTTCACATAATAGAATTCATCCACTGATTCAATTTGAACTGTTCATCCAACTGTTGATCTAACCAACCGGACCATCAAGCATCTGTAAGTGCAAACTATATTCATGTTGTTCCTTGTTTGTCGAGCTTCCTCACAGAACTGCCACAACGGACTAGAATTCCAATGGTTCCCATTCGGCTTCTCTATTGGTCGACAATGAGCCACATCAGATAGTCTCACTCGGTCAAACAGATTCAGGCTATATCGGCATGTCGGTGAGACACATGAAGTTTCTCCTCGATGCCCAAAGGCTTCATATCGATGTCACCAAGAGTTATGTTATCGCCAAGATGTTACATCGAGCATAGAAGACTACGCTAAGACTTCCTCATGTCGCCAGGACCTCATACCGACGTTCTTCACTTGTATCGCTATCCCAAGACTCATCACTTTCAGTGAGATGTCATAACGAATCTCCATAAGTCACATAGATGTGAGTTTTCATCGGCTAGACAATCGTCTTTCGCCAAGACATCATATCGAGTCATTTAGGGTTACTCTGAAGCATTCAACATTCAGCAAGACTCAACCGCTATCGCTGAGACGTCACTCTAAAACCCCTAAACATACTGAGCGCCAAATAGTAGTCAGCAAGACTCTTGTCTATCGCTAAGAGTTCACACCGAGATCTTTTATGTTACCACAAAGACTTCATATGTGTTCCTGTTGGTGAGACATTCAACATTCGTTGAGATGTCTTCTTGGGACCTTTTGAGTTACCCCGAAGGAATATAGTCATTGTGAGATTCCCTCATTGGTAAGACTTCTTACTGATAGTATTCCTTCCAGTGAGAGTTTCCCCGATGACTTTAAACCAAACGCTATCGGTGAGACTTTAACACATCACTAAGAGCTCATAGCAAACACCCAAGACTCTCCCCGATATCCAATAGAATGGCCTATCAGCCAAAGATCTCTATAAGCGGTGAGAGGTTACAATGACTGCTTCTTTTCACAGTGAAGACTCCTTAGTGTAACCGTTTGGCCAGACTTCTACAAGGTCACTGCGACCTGTACAAAACACAATGCTACCAATCTGCTCGTCGGCTAGACATGATGGATGTCACATGGAAATTGCTCCAGTAGAGGTTACAACCTATGATTATTTAGGCATATATTTCCAACAATCTACCACTTGACGAAGATCACACAGGCACCTCCTGAGCACACCATAATTACTAAAAATCATAGGCACTAAGGCCCATTCACCTGGCACACCACATGAACTTATGTATGCTCACTCGCTTCATCAATGCATCTGCAACATTCTCCAGAGTATCAACCTTTTCCAAACTGACCTTTCCATCCTCCACCATATCTCGTACAAAGTGATACTATACATCTATATGTTTCATCCTAGCATGGAAAGTAGGATTATTTTCTAGACAAATTGCACTATGACTGTCACAAAAAATAGTTGTTTTCCCTACATCAAAACCAATGTTAGAAGACAAATGTTTTAACCAAACTACTTCTTTACAAGAATGAGTAGCTGCCATGTATTCATCCTCTATAGTGGACAAAGCGACTACAACCTTCCACTTAGTCATCCAACTCACTACACCACCATTCAACATGAAAGTATATCCATTGGTGGATCTCCTGCTGTCAATGTCCCCTGCCCAATCAGAATCTACATATCCATGAATATTGAGAGTCCTCTATGATTCAACAAAGTTCCCATGGTAACACAAAGCAAAATATGAAGTCCCCTTCAAATATCTAAACACTCTCTTCACTGCATCCCAATGTGCTCTTCCTGGATTTTCCATAAACCAACTAAGAACTCCCACTACTTGGGCAATGTCTGCCCTTGTATAGACCATTGCATAAATAAGACTGCCTGCACTAGTATAGGGTACACTGGTCATGTCCTCCATCTCAGTAGGAGATTTTGGAAAATCTTCAATAGATAGCTTCATTCCCTGCAAGACTAGAACAACTAACTCCTTGCAATCATTCATGCAAAATCTCTCTAGAACAATCTTGATATACTTACTCTGACTGAGCCAAAGTTTTCTACAATTTCTGTCCCTAGTTATCTCCATCCCCAGAATATACCTTGTTGCACCAAGATCTTTCATTTCTAACTTAGCAGACAACTAAGACTTAAGATCAGAAATTATTAGCTTACTATTACCTATGAACAACATATCATCAATATAGAGAGCAATAATAAGGACTTGATCACTTTTAGCTTTATAGTAGACACAATGATCAGATTTTGATCTTACAAATCCCATAGACAATACAAAAGTATCAAATTTCTGGTACCACATTCTAGGTGACTACTTTAACCCATACAAAGACTTCTTTAATTTGCAAACCAATTTCTTTTTACCTTTTTCAAAAAAGTGCTTAGGCTAGGACATATAGATTTCTTCTTCAAGATCAACATGAAGAAATGATGTCTTCACATCCATCTATTCGACCTCTAAGTCATACGCTACTGCAAGTGACAAAAGAAATCTAATAGATGCTAGCTTAGCTATAGGAGAAAAAATTTCCCCATAATCAATTCCCTCTACCTGGGAATAACCCTTTGAAACCAATCTTGCCTTATATTTTTCAACACTGCCATCCAGACCAATCTTCTTTTTGAATACCCATTTGCAGCCCACAACTTTTCTGCCTTTAGGCAATGGCACCAAACTCCAGGTTTCCTTCTTTTCTAGTGATGCCCTCTCTTCATTCATGGCTTCCAACCAAGAGTCTGAATCAGACATTTTAAATGCCTCCTTTACCATCCTAGGCTCATCAGTGCTTGAAATTAAAGCATAGGCACAAGTAGAATCTATCAAAGAGAACCCATACCTATTAGGTTGTTTTCTTTCATGGGTTGACCTCCTCACTTGCTGAGGCTGAGGTTCTTCTTCTTCAGAACTTTCAGAACTGCTTGAGTTCTCCTCAGTTTCAGGCGCATTTTGAATTTTGAATTCCTCTTTATCTGGAGTAGGAGGAATTCCAACTACATCCTTATTGTTTTTTTACTTTGTCTCTGACTGCAGATCCAAGGTGGAAGGTTTCAGCTCATGAAAGATTACACTTCTGCTATATACAACCTTCTCTGTATCAGGATTCCAAAGCTTGTATCCTTTTATTCCAGTGCTATAGCCTATAAAAATACATTTGATAGCCTTGTTATCCAACTTAGATCTTTTCTCATATGACACATGAGATTATGCCTCATAGCCAAAAACATGAATATGTCTTAAAGAGGGATTCTTACCAGACCATGCTTCCAAAGGTTTTTTCTCAACAAGAGCAGAATTTGGAGAGTGATTAGTTAGGTAACATGCAGTAGATACAACCTCAGCCCAGAACTTCTCCTCCAAGCCAGCACTACTAAGCATACTTCTTGCTCTCTCCATCACTATCCTATTGAACCTCTCTGCAACTCCATTCTATTGTGGAGTATAAGGTGTAGTCTTATGTCTTTTAATCCCATGGTCTTTGCAATACCTCTCGAATTCATCAGAACAAAATTCACCACCATTATCAGTCCTTAAGCATTTAATTTTTCTTCCAGTTTGATTTTCTACAATTTTTTAAAATTCCTTAAACTAACTGAACACTTTTGATTTACTTTTCAAAAAATAAACAAATGTTCTTCTCAAATAATCATCAATGAATGACACATAGTATCTTGATTTAGACAAAGAAGGAACATTCACTGGACCAAACACATCTGAATGAATATAATCTAGCAAACCAGAAGATTTATGAGGACTAGAATAAAAAGAAACATGGTGTTGCTTTCCATATATACAATGCTCACAGAATTCAAATTCGAGATTACAATCTTCAAGCCCCTCAACCAGGTTCTT
The DNA here is from genome assembly GCA_007258455.2 of Sequoia sempervirens. Lineage (NCBI taxonomy): Eukaryota > Viridiplantae > Streptophyta > Pinopsida > Cupressales > Cupressaceae > Sequoia > Sequoia sempervirens. Next base: position 6,495,261 of record VDFB02137365.1, on the reverse strand, counting down.
CAAGGTTTTTAAACCTTTTTCTCCTATGTGGCCTAGCCTATGATGCCAGCGCATTGTCTTCTCCACTAGAAGTTTTACTTCCATAGAGTTTACATAATTAGGGATATTTCAATCTTTACCTCCACGAGTAGCTTTCTGTGACTTTACAGAGACACTGTTACATTGAACAGGCTGTGCATCCAGCTTGTACAGGGTACCAATTCGAGCACCTCTAGCCAACACCATAGAGCCTCTAGTCATATTGCAGCCATTTCTAGAGAATGTGACTTGCACTCCAATATCATTTAGCATACTTACAGAAACAAAGTTTTGATCCAGACCTCGTATATGCATTACATTATTGATTCCCTTTACTCTGCCATCAGGAAATTGGATTTTGACTCTTCCATAGCCAACTATCTCCAAAGTTGAATCACTTGCCAAGTACACCTTTCCACCATCGTATTCTTCATACTTTGTGAACCAGTCTCTATGAGATGTCATGTGGAAAGATGCTCCAGAATCAATCAGCCATACATCATCTGATGCCTGTGTAGCCAAGGCTGCAATGAAGGCATCTCCATCACTATGAGAAGATTCATTGTTAGAAGAATACTTCTTCTTCTTCTTCTCCTATTTACAATCCTTTCAGACATGACTAGGTTGCCCACAATTCCAACACTTCACCTTGGACTTCTTGCCAAGAGACTTTGATCTCCCCTCTGATTTTGATTTTGATTTCTTGTCCTTCTTCTTTCCTTTCTCTTTTGACCTTCCTCTAACAACAAGGGCCTCCTTCGCCATCTCAGAAGATTTCCTTCTCATCTCTTCTGACAGCAAAAATGCAACAACATCTTTCATCTTGAAATTGGATGTTGTACTCCCAATAGCCATCACCAAATGATTCCAAGAGTCTGGTAAAGAATACAATAGAAGCATACATTGATCCTCTTCTTCAGTTTTTACACCAATAGATGTTAACTATGCAATCATGTTAAATGTGTTCAAATGATCAGCTATAGACCCTCCTTCCTACATTCTCAAAGAGTACAACTTCTTCCTTAGGAATAGCTTATTCACCAAAGACTTCCCTTGATAAATAGATGCCAGTCTCTTCCACAAGGAAGATGCAGTCTTTTCCTCATGCACATTCAAAAGAACCGAGTCTTCCAAGCATAGCCTTATCAGCCCCTTATACTTTCTATCTACAAGGTCCCAATCTTCTTGCTTCATGCCTGTAGGCTTTGCTCCAGACATAGCAATCCAAAGATCTCAATCCACTAAGAGATCCTCCATTTTGAGTTTCCACAACTCAAAGTTGCTGCCATTGAACTTCTCTATTTCAAACTTTCCTGATGTGCTAGCCATCTCAACCTATAATTAGAAATTGACAAAATTCTACAGAACTCCCACTGAATAGAAATTAACACAGAGAACCCAACATACCCACAAGGATAACACAACTGGCCAGGCTCTGATACCACTTGTAAGGAAAATTAGATGTGGAAACAATTCTTCTAACGTCAAAACCTTAGGGAAGAATGTAGATACACATTTAAAATTTTACAATTACAATCCAATTAAGATGCACAGGAAAGAGATAATAGAAACAAAGTATTTGACAAGCACAAAAGAACACCAGATATACGTGGGAAACCCCTTACAGGAGAAAAACCCACCACACCAAGAGAAATCACTTTGTATTATAGTAATGGAGATTACATACAAATATTAGACTTATCTTTCTGATGTCATATTACAACAACATTCACCATGAACAATCTTTGTACAGGAACCTACAAGTTTCAGTCTTCACATAATAGAATTCATCCACTAATTCATTTGAACTGTTCATCCAACTGTTGATGGAACCAACCGAACCATCGAGCATCTACAACTGCAAACTATATTCATGCCATTCCCTATCTGTCTAGCTTCCTCACAGAACTGCCACAGTGAACTGACTTCCAACGGTTCCCATTCGGCTTCTCCTATTGGTCGACAATGAGCCACATCAGATAGTCTCACTCGGTCAAATGGCTTCAGGCTGTATTGGCATGTCGGTAAGACACAAGAAGTGTCTCCTAGATACCCAAAGGCTTCATATTGATATCGCCAAGAGTTATCGTTATTTCCAAGATGCTACATCGAGCGTAGAAGACTACCGCTAAGACTTCTTCATGTCACCAGGACCTCATACCAACGTTCTTCACTTGTATCGCTATCACCAAGACTCATCGCTTTCGGTGAGATGTCATAATGAAGCTCCATAAGTCACATAGATTTGAGTTTTCATTGGCCAAACAATCGTCTTTCACCAAGACATCATATCAAGTCATTTAGTGTTACTCTGAAGCATTCAACATTCAGAAAGACTCAACCACTATCACTGAGACATCACTCCGAAACCCCCATACATACCGAGCACCAAATAGTAGTCGGCAAGACTCTTGTCTATCGCTAAGAGTTCACACCGAGATCTTTTATGTTACCGTGAAGACTTCATATGTGTTCCCATTGGCAAGACATTCAACATTTACTGAGATGTCTTCCTGGGACCTTTTGAGTTACCTCGAAGGAATACAGTCATTGTGACATTCCCTCATCAGTAAGACTTCTTACTGATAATATTCCTTCCGGCAAGAGTTTCCCCGATGACTTTAAACCAAACATTGTTGGTGAGACTTTAACACATCGTTGAGAGCTCATAGCGAACACCCAAGACTCTCCCCGATATCTGATAGAATGGCCTATCGGCCAGAGATCTCTACGAGCGGTGAGAGGTTACAATGACTACTTCTTGTCACAATGAAGACTCCTTAGTGTAACCATTCGGTTAGACTTCTGCAAGGTCATAGCAACCTGTACAAAACATAATGCTACCAATCTGCTCGTCAGCCAGACATGATGGATGTCACACCGACATTGCTCTAGTAGAGGTTACAACCTATGATGATTTAGGAATATATTTCCAATAGAGGGGTCCTCATTCTTTGAAGGGTTGTAAAAGGAGATAGTATCCAAATTTTAAAGGTTGAAGTGCTTTTTGATAGACACACAACAATGGCTGCATAGTGTGAGTGAAAGAGGTGATACCATGATTGAGAAAGTGTTGTGGATGCATGAAAAGGCATCATCTCTCTTTGAGAGCATGGTTATATTTATTAATGAGCGTCAGAATCCTAATGATATTGATATCAAAGAACTTGATAAAGTGTTTGATGTACCCATGAATGTATTAATTAGGAAGGGTTTTATTACATTAGAAAGAACAAGAAAATACATGGAATGGATAGCATATTTCAACTTTAGAAATGAGTTGCGAATGAAAGAACCAAAGAAGATCTAAAAGCTTCAAAACAAAGTAAAGGAAATTTTTGAAAGTTGTATTGCTTTCGTAGAGATTGCTACAAGAAGGAAGAAGCCTAGGAAGAAGAACTTGAATTTTAGATGGCTACAGAAGTGGTGGCATGAGATTTGTTCCCCTGGAGATAGTGGACCAATAGTTAAAGACCAACTGGAGGATGCTAAAATTTATATATCCAACTTCGATATATACCAAGGTCTTTATTGTGATTGGGAGAAAACTTTAGTTAAATATAAAAGGAAATTAAATTCAATCAAGTCAAGGATTAATTTTATTTCCATCCCAACACAGGCTAACCTGGAATCAATGCTTGAAAATATTAAAGAAATTTCTAGAAGAAAGGAAGGAGAAAATGATAAAGGGGATGACCAAGCTAGACAATCTTGAAATTTGTGTCATCTACATTGAGCTTGCAATGGGATACAAGTTCATTGCATCTTGAATTTTGTTCCTTAAAATGTATTAAATTATCAAGTTGGATTTTGAGGCTGACCTCATAGTATTTTATTGTAAATTTGAATTAGGTAAATTTTAAAATGTGTCATGGCCAACTTATATGGATGACCTAATTGTAAACCATAATTTTGGTCAGCCTAACTTGATATTTCTATAAATGGAGGTCTCCTCCTCATTTGTAAGGCTGATATTTGATAGTGGATAGTGTGCAAGTAAATAGTTAATAGTTGTTGAGGTGTTACATGCTGAGGAAATTCAATTGTTGCAAATTTTCATGAAGTTAATGGGTATGTAGATGATCATCATGGAAAAAACAGGCCCTTAAGTGGCAATGAAAATTCAAAAAAATCAGAGTTATGCAACTTTACATAAAAATTTGAATAAGTTATCTATATTATTTCAAAAATATATAACAATAGAATCTATGTAAAATTGAATGTAGTTTCTAAACTACTAGATTTATTTTTAAAAAAATCTATTTGGTGAAAAATTGAAATTTCAATGCAGTAGACTTAAATTTTAGGGAAAAAATAAGAAGTAGGTGTCTGTCTGACCACCCTAACCATAATAAAATCATAATATTTTCTTATAACATTTTAGATATAAGTAGAGGACTCGTGTCCGGATGTGATGCATATTTTTGTGTATTTCTTTTCAAGTAAATAATTAATTATGAATTTTTAATTACAACTTTTAAAAAATATAAAAACTTATATGTTTGACCACCTTAAGTTGGTCAAAACTTCATGAATATATATATATATATTAATCCTATAGTATATGAAGCATAGAATGTGACACATGTTTTGGATTCAAAAAATGTGATATCATTTGAAAGTTATAATTTTTTTTCAATTAGGCTATCAATCAAGACTTTAGTTGTAATTCTAATAGAAAATGAATAATAATTATTTATTAGATTCAAAATAAAGTATAAATTATATTGGTGTTAAGATGAGAAGCTCCTTACAAACCCTTTTTGTTTCATCAATTTTGGGTAAAAAAAAAGTCGTCAGCCATATGCACGAAGTTTGGAAAAGCAAGGTAAGTTGCTAAACACTTTTTTTGTGTTGACTTCTTAGGATTGGTAGGTCTAAACCAAAATCCAAAGCAAGCTCGAGCCTAATCCCTAGGAATTAATTTTGTGTCAGAAATATTAGATATCCGATTTGAATCCGATATCCGATATGTTCTATATAGAGTTGCAAAAATGTTATACAATTTATAATAAATGATTTCAAAAATGCAATAAAGTTTATAATTTAGTATATAATATACAATATAGTTTATAATGTAATATATAATATACACTTGATGATAATCTGTTACTGAATTATGTATTTAATATAAAATATATTATATTATTAGGTTTAATATTTCAATATTTTTGTTAATGTATAAATATTTAAATATATATATATTACTAATATATAAAATATTTAAATATTATCTCTTTCCCTCTCTCTCCATCTCTCTCTCCCAAGTCTCTCACTCAATCACTCGTATGTCTCTCCCCTCT